>CAWVNS010000107.1:0-49255 GCA_963930675.1 Gnaphalium uliginosum
TATATATCTAGAATATTAGATAGGTACTCAATTTTTCTAATATCTATTATATTACTTACCTATAAATACCTATATATAGTCAGTTTATTATTCTAATTTGTGACTCAATACCTATATAAAACATGCTATAATATAGTAGCACGGAGTTAGTAATTTTTTGACTACATCCACGGTTTAAGGTATCTTGATCCATGATTTCACCAATTTCACGACACTGTGTCACTATATATTACAAAAATATTGTAATCTAGATATATACTTGATCAATACAATATGGTAATTTGTTCTCAAGAGTCAAGACAACTAGACCTATGATGTTCATGTAGTTACCAAATTTATGATTGGGATCTTGATGACTCGGGTACTATATTTGTTTATACACCGGTCGGGATACAATATTCTCAAGTTGATAAAAATGAAAAATGGGCACCTAAGCATGTTTTTTTTAAACAAATATCGTGAATTCGTGATTACACAACAATAAAAAATGGTATTTACTTAAGACTATTTTTAAATTACATTAAAAATATTTTTAAATTGTTGAATTTTAATTATTCTAAATAATTCTTTGAAATTGACTATACAGAACCCCTTAAAACCCGTGCATATTATGTGCTAAACACCCGATTTGTTAGGGGTTCTGTATAGGAAATTTTTATACAGTTTAAAAATAATTTTAAAATATTAAATTATATTAGTAATTTGAAATAATCATGTGTTAGTACCAGTTTTTATTGTTGTATTATCACAATATTTTTAAAAATCACGTTCATGCTCTATAACCAACTTTTCTCTTTGTAATCGCAGTCAAGAATGTAATACAAAAATACAAAATAAAATGAAATATGAGAATATTTACTGTGCTCGAGCATGGAGTTTTTTCCAATATGTTTATTTGAAAACCTAAATTCCGTAAATGAAGATCGTGGAATTTAAAATTTAAAGTTAAAGTAAAAAAAAATTGCAACAAAAAACCATGCTATATACCATGGCATAGTAAATATTCGGATCTTTCATATTTTGTATACATTTTGACTGCGATTACTAAGAAAGAAGTTATAATAATTATAGAGTGCAGTGAATGTATTTTAATACCACTAAAATGGTTGTATAGCATCCTCTTAAAACCTACTGGCATAAACCCAATAACCATTTAATAGTTTACTTAATTAGCATCCTGTAGAAATAAAATTGTTCAATTTTACCATGCATTATTATAATGACGTGTAGATACTCTGACAAAAATTACCAAAATATTATTTACTGTGTAGGTACCTATAACCCAATTATTATCAAAGATAATAATTATCGGTGAATTAGATTTTTTCTGTATAAAATCAGTATGTGTGTCAGTCGTCGGCTAATCTTATATATATATATATTTTATATAATATGTATTATTTTTATCAACCAAGTATAATAACCAAGTCTAAATATTTTAATTAAGTAACTACATAAACTTGTAATTGTTGAGCTGTTATAATTATTAATTAAAAGCTAAAATAAAATAACAATAAAAACTACATAAACAACTTTTACATTTTTTAATACCTAACAAGTAACAATGTAACAATCAACAACTGTTGATCCATCTAAATCTTAATTAATTTCAGGGTACCTATACACTTCTTATTATAATTTTATATACCATTAATAATTAATAATTGTCTTATTGATCGCTATTACATATATCATTAAAAACAGTCTGAATATCTATTGTTCTTATCACTTGTAGCTGACCATGAATAACGCTATCACTAAGGTATTTGTACTACCACTCTCACTTAATCTCTCAAATTTCATTCACCAACTCTTTGACTGACAAAAAATTCTTTGTTGTAAATTCAAAATTTTAGTTCAACAAAATCTGACCCTGAAATATTATCTCTCCGACTTTCAATCTTTTCTTAACAAGCGTAGATGTAAATATTCAAGATAAATATCCTATGTACCTACTTATAATTTATATTTGAAATTGTACTCGTTGGAGGTTAAAACTGAAAATGAACTTGTGATAATATAACATGGATTCAAAAATATTTTTCCTGCGAAAGATTCCTTCGTGATAGGTGTACCGAGTATTCTTTGGTATAAATAAGTTCTGTGGTAGTGGTATAAACAATGGTCCCATTTGTCTCAGGACTCGGAGAGATCGTTTGTGATGGGCGACGTGTGTAGTAGACTATAAACAATACATAGGTATTTCAACATTTTTCAATAAACAGCTCTTTACATTGTAGATTTGTGTGAAGTTTTAAACAACAGTCGTACATTTTGCTAAAAAGTGGTTTTCAATAGTTGTCATTGGAATTTACTTAATTCGAAATTAATTAACTTAAGAATACTCTTGTGAGTACCAAACTCTGTAATTATTGTTTGACTGTTGATTTTACTATAGGAAGAAAATATAGGAGACAAACTACCATCAGAGGTATGTACACTATATTGTATATACGTATAGCATAATGACTCGGGTTATTTACTATTTATAGGTTATATCGAGCATTTTAAAGTATTTAAATGTATGTGACCGACGACAAATGAGACTCGTTAATTATGCCTTTTACTATGCATCAATCGACTTGATGAAGAAAGAAATAATTGAGTATCATGATCTACCAATTTCTGTTCAGGAAGAGACTAAATTCATGTGTTTGGATTCGATGATGAAGAATACAATGATGATTGTTATCAAAAAAAGTTCAATAATTTCAAAAATTGCTATTCAATTCAAAAAGGCAATACTTCAATTTAAAATTTATTGGCTTAAGATCGCAAAATATGGCCGATGTAACAATTTTTGAAAGTTTAGGTAGTAGACTTATATCATTACATCTTGTTGATTTGTATTGTTTGACAAATGCTTTTGTCAATTCTATTACCAGTTGTTGTGATAATCTAAAAATATTGAAACTCGAAAAAATCAATTCTACTTCGATTGGTGAAGAATCACGAAAACCATTACTCAACTTAAAGAGTTTGAGTTTTAAAAACTGTTATATATCTTGAAAACCAAATGAATCTACTTATGTTATGTGCTCCAAATTTAACAGATTTTGGTATTATTTATTCTCGGTCAACGCGAACAAGCAACAATTCATATTTAGGGTTTTCTTCTGAAGTTATTCTAAATTATTTACAAAACACTACAATTATAGACAGTTTAAATCTCACCAGGTTTAAATTATTTGTTGATTTACCAGAACACATACAATTGAAATCTTTGATATTAACTTTTACCGAATATGAAGGAATACCAAATCGTGAGACGTTCATTTCAATATTGAGTCGGCAAACATCATTAGAAGAATTAAAAATTAGAAATTTGCCTTGTTGTTTTTTAGTGGCTATATCAGAATTACATAATCTTAAGTACTTGCATTTGCAGTTTCACTCAGTGGGCTGCATTAACAATAAATTATGTTTTACACACTTTTATTTCTTCATTAAGAAATATGAAACATATTAAGACTTTAAGCATAATCCCAAAATATTATACGGGTGCATTAGATACAATTCCAGATTGTACATTGATGTTACTGAAATCTCTGGATTGTTCAATTGGAAATTGTCTAAATATAGCCCATTATTGTAAACAATTAACATCATTGACTATTACAAAATATCGCCCTTATATTAACTTTCCGATCAACAATTTAAAAGTATTAATACAAAAATCTCACAAATTTAATGCACTTAACCATTCATATGGATTTTGACGATGATGTTTTATTGAACTTGACGCTATCTGATATTAAAGGTAAAGATTTTTATTTAAATATTAAAAATGGTTAGTTTTTGTTCAACCATTAATCTATATTTTTAGGTTTATTTCGTTAAAGTTGACTGGAGGAAAAATTACATATAGAGGCTTACAAAGTATTAAACTTCCACATTTGGAAGTATTAACTATTGAATGCATATCATTACGGACGATCTCAGTATTGGTAATAATCTTATTAAAATCAAATAATTTTAAGTTAATAATTTTAATTATATTTATTTAACAGATTAACTACTATGATATTTTTTGTTATATTTCCCTGAAAGGTTATCTATCTTTGGGTTCACACTTACTTTGCTAAAAAAGTTTATTGTGTACCACTGTTTCCCATTTTGATACATGAATATATGATTTGAATATGAAACAATTTTTTTATAGTTCACTAGGAAGTTTATCATTAACTAATTTTCCATAGTAATTTTTAGTAAAACAATCATTATCACAAGTGTGATTTATATTATAATATGTATTTTAACAGATTTTATTTATACAGAGATATAAATATAACATTTCAAGCTTAATGAGAATATTTACTTTTTTTTGTATAAGCATAAATTGGAAGAGTGTTATATTGCCCTCCTAAAGAGAAGAGCAGTATCTCCAAAAATTAAATTGTCAAAAAATTAGTTTTTCGATTTCTGTGTTTCTAGTCTTTAAAATTATATTTTTGCATTTATTATTCAAAATATACATCCAAAAGTTTTTTTTGTATATTTTTTTTCCATACTTCATTATTTTTACATACCTATTTTATTATTTTAATTAATGAATAGGAGATATTTCATTTTTATTTAGTACAATTATATAATATAACTAACTAGTAACTGCTATGAAAGTATATCAAGTTTCTAATTAGTATTTTTTATTATATATTATGTAATTGGGTATCTCCATTGGATATTATAGGTATGTTTATTTTCTAGTATAAATAACATGCTGTATTTTTCTATTGTTTGTATGATATTTGTAAATTTTGGTTGATGCATATTATTGAAATCACTTTTTAAATATCATCCTAGTAGTTTTTACTATTTTCACCTTAGTTAAAAAATATGTGGAATTGGCTATATAGCTATAGGGTAATAGGATTAATTAATAATTTCATTTGATTTACACGTTTTCTTTACTATCTTTCTCTTTAGGGGTATAATATACCAAAAATGGAAAAGGTTAGGTTAATCTTATACCAAAAATGGAAAAGGTTAGGTTAATCTGTTAAAAAAATGACATATTGTATTGTTTTGGTGTTGTACTAATAGGTTAATTATATATACTATAAATCACCATTAACTTGTATTTTGATGGAATGAAAATTTTTTTCGTACAACATTTGTAATCGCTAGTAGTTACTATCGCTAGTAGTATGCGTCTATGATTGGGGCAGTGTGTATACAACAGCTATAAATTTATAACCATGAAGTACATTGTATATTGACAGTTAAATGAGATTTTCAACTACTATCAATTTAATTATATTCACCTTAACTTAATAAGTGCTCTATAACGGCTTTTCAGTGCCTCCAAATACAAGTCGGTGAGTAATCTATAAAAGCATTTCTCAAACTATGAGTCAATTTTTAGGTCTCGATGAATTTTGAATTGGTCACCTTAGTCAAAGGTACTAAAGGGTGATTTTAACTTTTTTGAAAAAAAAAAAATGAATGTTTATATTATATCATTTGTTCCTATTTTTAATTGTAGTTCTGCCATAAATGACCTAAAGGTCATAAGAAAAATAATCTACATTTATTAAATTTTTTGGGTACACTTACAAAAAGGTTAAAAACCACTGATCTATAGTATTTAATTTAATCAATATACAATGCTGAATGTTGATAAGTACATATTTGTTAAGAGGGTGCTACACACCCATTATAGCGATATTAAAATATGTTCACGCTCTATAACTACAACTTCTCTCTTTGTAGTCGGAGACTCAATATTTATACAAAATATAAAGTTTTTTAGTGAACTTTTTTTTTAAATTTCAAAATATTAAAATTTCATGGAATATTGGTTTTCAAAAAAACATATTGAAAAAGACTTCACACTATGGTATAGTAAATATTCTTATTTTTCATATTTTGTATACATTTTGACTATGATTATACCCGGATTATACAGAGAAAAGTTGTAGTTATAGAGTATGAATGTGATTTTTAACAATATTGAGATAACACAACAATAACAAATGGTGCTAACATATGACTATTTTTAAATTACTTTTAAAATATAATTAAATACTTTTAAATTGTTAGATTTTCATTTAAACTTTCAACTTAAACTTTCATAAAAATTGTCTATACAAAACTTAAAATTGGGTGTATTGCATCCTCTTAAGAGAAATATTTTAAAACTAAATGGTTTTATAAATTAATTGTAAAATATTATTAATGAAAAAGTAATACTTATTCTTAGTCCACCAAGAGAACGTAACTGGCTCGCGTATCTGGTGGTTAATACTAACTGGCACTGGCGCTCAGTTTCGCAGTCGTAAAACAGTGACTAGTGTGAGTATACAGTGGCTCAAGTAACACTAAAAAAAAAAAAATACAACACTTCATTTTTAGTTTTTAAATAACTAATTCTTTTTTATACATCCAAATTATGAATTAAATTATTTTTTGGTAACTTTTTTCTCTAGTTATTTACCTGACATAATTTATATATATGTATGAATAATCACATGTTGCTACTACGATGGCAACAACGACTATGTCAGGTGGCATACAGGCTGGTATAGACGAGTTTTAATCGCCACCCATTTGCCGTTCTCAGTGGACATAGTATAGGTATTAGTGATAATCATGTTTTATATATTTATGCATGTACTTGCGAAAAAGAAAACATTGAAACAGGTTACAAAAAAAAATTTAATAAAAGTTGAATTATGATTTAGAAAACATTTTTTCTCTATTAAATATTATTAGAATTTTTAGTAAATAGAAATTATTATCTCTATTATATAAACCTTCAACCTATAAAGAAAATCATTTATGGTTTAAAACATTTTTATTTTGCTAGGTACCTACTATTTTTAAATATTGAAAAATTAAAAATACACATAATACATAAAAAAATCAGCCATTTACGCTAAATTATTACAAAAATTGCATATTCTATTCTAATCCAATTACTTGAAACAGATACCTATATAACCTAGCATATAATATGGACTGGCATATTTATATACAAATGTATCAACTTGCAAGCCCTGGTAATATTAATGAATATTGTCTTTTTTTTTTTATACAGGAAGACGTGTCCGACTTTGAAGATGTTTTGAAAGACTTTGGTCATTCTGTTCCAGATTTAATTTATTTAGATTTAGCTGTACCAGGTTTTGAATATTTACAAAAGAATGGAAGATTATTAAATATCGAATTATTAAGATCTTATTTACCTAGAATGAATTATTTTGATTTTTCGACTGATTTGATAAAAGCAAGGAGATTTTAACTTATGTGTTGATATTTAACACAAACACTTTTATATTATATTGTATTATTGTCTTATATATTAAGCTGCTCTTTAGTTTGTACTTCAGTTATTTAAGTGTTATTATTATTTTAAATTTCAATGTAACTATATTTGTATTTGTATTATACGGATTAAAAGCCCATTTAAAATATAAAATAAATTGGTTGTCAATGTTACAAGTGACAATTATAAAGAAGTATAAAATATAAATAAAATGAATAGGGTGAATTTACGTTAATAAAATAAAATCTAGATTATTGATAATTTACAGTATGCATGTCAATAGGTTAGTAAATATAATCTTAAATCATTAATTATTATATAAAATAGTATTTAAATGTTGTTTAAAAGATGACAATGAATTAAAAGTTAAAAAATTAACATTATATTTATTAAAAAGGTACACAATACAGTATACTGGGCTATTCATTGCATAGTTGGTGCTTAGAGTATGAACATAGAGACACGTGATCTGATTGATCGTTGAGAAACTAAAAAGACAAGTTGTTAAGAAACTCGGGGCATTTAATATTGTTATGAAGGATATTGTATAAAAAGTAATGATCAAGTTTGATTCTACACAACTCAAGGGAATTGAGAGAGAGGAAAGTTAAAATTCTACCGTATGCAGTATGAGGGATTTGAGGAATATTACAATTATAACAAAGAGATTTTAAAAATTTATTTTGAATAGCTTCAATGTTAAATTATATGTATATAATATATATTTTTACTACTGAAAATCATTATTGCTCTCTTAATATTGTAATGTAAGTTGTAACTAACCCATTATCATAGGTGTGCATGTGGGGAGGGGTAAGGAGAGGGACATGCCCCCTCTGGAGAATTTCAAAAACCATGTAAAACAAGATTTCTGTGAAAAATGTGGGTAATTTATGGTAATGTAAGTATGAAGTAGAGGTCTCGATTACCATCTCGATAATCCAACAAATAGGCATATTCAAAGATTATTAATAAATATAAAGTATTAACGTTTTTTTGATGTTTTTGTAAAGAATAATATTCAGTCTCTATTTTCAAATATTTATAGGTACCTACCTAATATTAATTATTTTCAAATATTTATAAGTATTAGTAGGTAATATCTATAATATAGTATATTATATTATTTCATATTATATGTAATAAGTAAATAGTAATAAGATATCAACTCTAACCTCTAATGAGAAAATGTTCAGCGTCAGCCTCTTATGGCGTCAGGTAGGTATAGGCGTATAGTATTGTGTGCTAATGGCAAAAAGTCTGAAAAAATGCAACGAAATGGTGGGTGGAGGCGAATAGGTCGATGGCGACATAATAATAAAGTTCGATAATATTTTTTTTTACATTTTTAAAATGTCATAAATTAATATTGGTTGTGGCGGTGAAATGTCCACCGGCGAAACGGTGGCGGCGAGATGTCTTAGACCCTTTAATAAGGATTGAATACGTTTCTTATAATGTTTTTGAAATAAATATGCAATATTTTAATTTTGACCATGTATAACTATTATGTGCACATGTTATGCGTTGTTAAAATCTTTTAATATGTTAATTTATGAAGATACTATTTAAAACCCTACTCAAAATAGTTTTAAAATAAGTTTGTTTTAATAACTTTAAACCTTCCATTTTTCGTTTTATCATTTAAAATAAATTATTCATTTTAATAATTTTAAACTTTAATTTTTTTAAATTATGATAAAACAGTATAAAATTATATTGGAATCAAGACATAGTGATTATTCAAATTAGTACACGAAGAAAAATGTAATTAAAATAAGTTTAATTTGTTTAATTTTAACTCTGGCCATTGATTAATTAATTAATTAATCAATGCTCTGGTGTATTATCATATAATAAACTGCACTAAAATATAAAAAAATATTATTAAAAACTATAGTCTATAGCTGAACAACAAAAAATGATTAGATATTAAAGTAATATACAGGTATCTAACAAATGAAACTATTTTCATCAAAATACTATACCTAATGTTGATATAAAGTAACCCACTTTTACAGTAGGTAGATACTTAAATTATATTATTATATATTTATTGTAACAAATAAAATATACAATTTAAAGGTTATAAATAGGTACCTATTAGAAAAATTAATACATTGAAAAATTCTGTAATAAGTCAAATATATGTGTACATAAATAATGGAGGTATATATTGAAGTTTCGAGACTTTCCTATTGCACTTAGTTTTTTCTTTTTTATTAGTATACTATCAATATTTAAAGACCTTTCAAGAGGTTTTCTCTTATGGTATGCTATGATAAATAAAATGGTAGATTAAGAAATATGGATGAAATTGCTTAATATAGGTCTATTCCTTTTAATTTTATTGACTGTTCCATTAAATAGAATAGTCTCGTCAAAAAATAAAACATCAATCTCTTTGAAATTCAATTCACACACATGACAGCTTTCTGTGAGAATTTTATCTTTTCTAAGAATAGCTTTATTCCATTTTGCAGGAAGCTCTGTATTCTATACAAAGTAGGTACAAATGTTTAAATAAACTGATTTTTCATAAATAATATAAATAATTTTTGTTTTCTTACTTTAGGTGCTTTAAATAAACTTTTATTTTTTAACCTACTTGTTTTATTTTCCTTAATGTTTTAGTGTAACCAGTATAGTACACCCTGGTACAAAACAAAACTTAATCATTTTTAATAAATTATAAAGAACTACACTACTAGACAATTTGTATTATTTTATAGTGTTTAATAGGTACTAAAAAAAAAAAACAATACAAGTATAGGTATAGTACAATATCAAGTAGGTATTGAAGATTAAAAACAAACTTATTATTGTCATCAATCTATAACAATAGTGTATAGTGTCTATTTATAAATATAATATATACTACGATTTACATAATGTATATGAAATACATATTTGGGTAAATATACTTATAAATAATATTTATATTTTATTCAATGGTGTAACTTTTTATTTTTACAATAGTATAGGTGTACGTAATATATATATATGTATTATATGCATGGATGCATAATTATACAACGCGTAATGTACATAAGAAGTCACAATTAAAAATTTTGCCTATTAATTTCGAAAAATATAAAAAAGTATTTAATCCTTATACTATATGGAATAAAGTAACCCTCCTATCGATCGATGCGTTCCTTGTGACAGAATAACCGTGTGCTTTTTTTTGGACCACTTTTATCATGAGCGGCCATAATACTAATTTGGTTGACTTTTAAGTTTTAATTGAATAATCTGTTTTAAATTTAAAGATCATTATCCTTTTATAGTTTGATAGTTAATAATTCAATTAACAATAGTACCATAAGAATAAATTATGGCCTAATAATAATAACAATACCTAATAGTTCATGTTTATTGACTTTTTGATTACGAAAATTCCAACTATATTTATAAAGTTATTGTAAATAGTAAATACAATTGGGCACTTATTTTTGTAAAAAATATTTGTGTTTTTTTCTTAAAAACGTTTCTTACATAAAAAAAAAAAAAAAAACGTGTAGGTAAAATATTTTTGTTTTTTTATGTTTATTTTAATCCTTAATAAAATACATTGGTAGTTTCTAGAACCACTATTTTCAGAATTATATGGTAAATAACTATTTCAACTTATTTTTTCGTAGTTTTTTCTTATGCATTTATCGAAAAATCGACAAATTATCTCTTCAAATTACAATTCCGATATAATTTTTGCCAAAAAATGGGTAGATGCACATGAAAATATTGGATCAAGATCTAATATTTGGTCATTATATTTATTTTTAGGACATTTAAATATTTTGTTCCTTTTTTTAGTACCTAATCATCGTTCTAATTCTAATTATTACTGTTTAAAAATTCTGTCTTCAAAAATGTATTATAGGTATTTAAGTATTTTATAATATGTATTTTTTTATTCTGAGTGGGAGTTCAGTACCTCCTCTTTCGTAAATTTGACACTATGTATAAGTGTACCATTGTGTGTGTAATTGTATCATTATGTATGTACATTTTAATCATGTAAAATTATATTAATACATTATACCTTCGATATAGGGGAGGGTAGTTCTTTGTCAATTATAAATACTATTGTGGAAATGGTGTTGCCGAATTACTGAATTCAAAAGCATATTCGTGCTCGGGGGTTCCTTGTAATTCAATAAGAAAGAAAATAGTTGTAGCCTGAGACTGAATGTTGTTACGAACATGATCCCAAGAGGGTTATTTAATCTCTGATATCAAATCCCTAGCGCAATTTCTACTGTGGATGTTCCGGACACTATTATTTGCAATAGAATATTTACAAATTTATAAGAAATAAAAACAAATCATTTTTTTATTTTATTTTAGATATAATCTTGAACATTTGGTATACAGGTATAATATAATTCCATTGTAATGATTTTGAAAAAAATATATATGCATACCTATTATATCTATATTACGAACTATATAAACTATACATGGTATATAGAACGAATTATAGGTACTATATTACACAGCAGTTTGAATTTAGGAAGACTTGGATAAAATACTTTTTACTTCCAAAAAAAGTATTCAGAATATATATTCGAATACTTTATGATAATAGTATTCCCTAAGTATTTGAAATACTTTCGAAAATGATATATAATATTATTATATAATTATATTTAATCATTTTTTCCATGTAATTGAATATAATAACACAATCGATAATAGGTATATACACCTACCTATTAATTATAAATTATTATATTCAAATTTCAATATTAAAGTTTAATATTGTGTGATTCATTTAAGTAATAAGTGAATAGGTAGGTACCTATTTTTCTTTTTGTAAAACATAATAATTATTATTAATTATACTCTCAATGACTTACCTACTATTAATGCAAATTTTTTTATGATAATTAGTATTATATAGGTACCTATGTAAGATTTCAAATCACTAACTACTGTAATTAGTAATAACTAAATTTATTATACTAAAAAATATCAATAAATATAATACTTTCAAATAATTTATTTCATCAATAAAAATTATTATTATTCAAATCAATATATTTAAAATTGGAAAATAACATTATTGTTTCACTAAATATAGTTGAAAAAAAAAAGATAATTTATTTTTAAAAATGTAATTGAACCTTAATGAAGTATTCGGAATACTGTATTCAAAATACTCATAAAAAGTATTCAATATACTGTATTAAATACTTTCAAAAAGGTGTTTAAAAAATATTCGGAATACCTAAAAATTATTCTGAATACAGTGTTTCGAGTACTGTATTCGGAATACTACCTAAATCTGAATTTAGGTACATGATTTTCCTTTACTGTATGTTGGTAGATTTGTGGCAGTACCTATGTAGTACCTACATTACTCTAAATGAAAATTTTTAATAACAATTTATTATTAAAAATTATTATTGTTATAGTTAATTATTCTTTATAATATTATTATATATTTGTCATTTTCTCTGGCAGATGTAGGTAAATATAAATATATATGTATATATATGTTTTTAAATTCTATAATAGGTACTATAAGACATTTCAAAGAACAACTTTGTTGAATAATTGTATTATTATCTATTATATTGTAATATTATGACAATAAATTATATTAGTTATAAATACAAATATTAAATGCTTAGTTATTTCTTATTTTAAATTTAATAATATTTTCCATTAACTTTATTCACTTGAAATTATTGTTAAAAACATTCTCCCCAAGCATAATATTTTGATGTATTTATAAACCTAAATGAGATGTAGAAATAAATTAAAAATGGAATAAAAAAAATAAAAATCTCGGTACCTATTATAAACAACTTTTATGACTTTAAAAGACAATATCTAAAAAAGACAAAAATCTTAAAAGACAATAATTATATAATAATATGTTTTTAACATAGGTACATTTTAAATTATATGAAAAAATGCTCAATACAAAAAAATAATTAAATAAAGACAAAGGTAAAAGTCAAGAGACAAATACAAATTCATAAAAAGAAAATGAACTAATTGGATTAAATGTTTTAAATAGGTAGTATATAATTACATATTTAAATTTACGTTGCAACCCATGTAATTTTGTAGAATAGTATAATGATATAAAACATTACCTACTCTATTACATTTTTGATGGGTTTTAACCGTACAAAAATACTACATTAAATTGATGTTGTCAAGACAACTATGATATAATAACAAAAGGTGGGCATTATTTATTTTATTAAAGTTAATCTCAATAAA
This sequence comes from Gnaphalium uliginosum, assembly GCA_963930675.1. Taxonomy (NCBI): domain Eukaryota; kingdom Viridiplantae; phylum Streptophyta; class Magnoliopsida; order Asterales; family Asteraceae; genus Gnaphalium; species Gnaphalium uliginosum. The sequence goes on from CAWVNS010000107.1 coordinate 13,508, forward strand.
GTTATAGATACGTTAAATTATCAATCTTAGATAATTACACTTCATTATTATTCATTTCTATACACCACAAATCGCGATAAGGTACAAAACATATAAAATATTTGAACCTCTAATATCTCAAAGTATAAAAATAATGTCACAAGGTTACGATAAATTATTGTACTTAGGTGAAATAATGAAAAATTATGTTTTGTCATTTTACATTGGTACCGAAATGAAAATAATGAATTACAATTTTCATTTTATTTTTATTATAGCTTTTATTGGTGACGGTATTATTATTACCTATATAACTCAACAATTACAAATTAACAAAATCAACGTAATGTTATAGAAAAAGTTATACTTAACCTATAGGTAATAAAATAAGTAATAACATAAAAAATTAAATATTTGTTAGGTACCTCTATTCAATTAATTTAAAATATGAACTAATTATTCATGAACTAGTTTAAAATAATTTAATTTAATTAAGTTGATGAACTAGTTCATATTTTTAAAATAAATTTGTTTCGTTCAAGCTCATTAGAAAATAAGATTCTCAACCAGGGTGCCGTGAACTTAAATTTAGGGTGCCCCGAAATTATTTGAAATGTTCTTTTTTAAAAAAAAACGACTTAATGAAAAATATAGCATTGTGAGTAATAAAACAGACTATAGTATAAAACCTATTGTGTAAAATTAATTATATATAATATAATTAAATATATTAATTATATAATACACATAATTTGTACATAGTAATACTGCGCTGTTCAATCTATTTTAATTTTCATACTGGTTCGATTGCTATCGCTTCGATGTGGACTGTTATAAAGTTATCACTCTACTACTTATTTACGGTGAAATATTTGTGACTTTATCTTGTCTTTATTGTTTTTTTTTTGTTGCAAAGAAATGAAAAAAACAACTTTAGTAGTTTAGTAGTTTCGCTTTAGTAGCGAAAATTATCGGCTCTCAGTTAAAAAATATTTTTGATGATGTGGTAAAAATGGTAAATTTTATTAAAATGAGACCATTAAAATCACGACTTTTTTCTTTATTATGTGAAGCAATGGAATCACAATTTACTAAACTTATTTTACATACAGAAGTACGATGGCTGTATCATGGTAAAAATTTGTCCAGAGTACATGAATTAAAAGATTTTGTGAGTTATTGACGAACAAAAAATGGTTGGCAAATTATCATTCTTATAGATATATTTTCACACTTAAATCAAATAAATTCAAGAATCTATGCAAGGACCAAATGAAAATAGATTAACATCTACCTACTAGTAAGTTATTTAGGTACTCTTAAAGATAAATTAAATATATCTGGAAAAACGTGTGCAAAAAAATCAATTAGAAATGTTTCCTTCATTAATTGTGACACAAGAAAGTTCCAAAGTTATACCTTTTATGATGGAGCATTTAACTGCCTTAGAACAGAGTTTCGACAAGTATTTCCCCGATTTAGATATATCTGAATATGACTGGATAAATGACCCATTTGATAAAAATATAAGTTTAACTGAATGCAGCCTTGAAGAAATAGAAGAGTTCGCTGAAATACGGAACAATCGAACTGTTTTATCAAAATAAAAAAATGTTCCATCAAATGAATTTTGTATTCATGTTGAAATATGCTATAATTGACTAAAAAGCTCTAAAAATATTACTGCATTTTTTTACATCATATATGTGTGAACAAGGATTTTCCACTCTTGTAAACACAAAAACAAATAAACGAATGAAAATGGAGTTCATTGAAAAAGAAATTAGATTATGTCTTATAACTATTCTATAACGAATAAAAGATTTGTGTAAAAAAAAAAACAAGCCCAAGTGTCACATTAGTTCTATAAGTTACCTACCTAACTTTTAATTAATTTTGATAATCAAATAATATTGTATAATAATAATTAAATTTAAAAATATATAGTAATAATTTGTTTTATAAAATATAATATGTACTATATAATACCTACTACTTTAGCACTTAGCTAAATAAAACCGAAGTTACAAAATATAAATTTAAATATGTACACGATATATTACTATTGCGTATTCAATATAGAGTATAGATAGGCCATAGGGTACCTCCGGATTTTTAGAAAATAATTAAAGATGCCGTGAGTCAAAAAAGGTTGGGAATCTCTGTCTTATAGTAATGCAAAAATAAGGGGGGGGGTCCTGTATCAAAAATATTAAATTTGTTTTCATCTTTTCGTGTACTAAACCTAACTAAGGAAAACTATACCTTATTTACAGTATATAACTTACATACACTTTACATAATTTATTATTACTTTCAAATCTAAAATAATAATAGATAATAAATAGGCACATTATTCTGCCCGAGGACCAAAGGGATGATGGACCAACTTCCTCTATCTACTCGTATATCCTATAAGACGTGCGTAGTGCTTCCTTGGATTTTTTTTAATGTTTTTATATATTATATCCACGATAAAGAAGTATTTCGAATGCAATTATTTATCTTTTGCTTTCGAATTTAAATAATAATAATAATAATAATAATAATACACTATTCTGCCTGAAGGCCGTAAGGATGATATTTTTTTATGAAAATAAAATACTGACGGAACAATATATATATAGCGCAATATTGATAGTAATTAACCTATCGTCAATCTATTTTATCCATGCAGGACAGACCACCGGGTATTGTCCCGGTTGCCTAGTAGACCATTTTGCTTTTGTTCATAGTCCGTACATAATATAAATAATATAAGTTGAACAACTGCATTTTTTCAATATTTCGAATTTATATAAAATAATAAATATAATAATAATAATAATATCTAATTTATATATAAAGTTACAGAATCAGTTCAAATAATCATTTTCAAACGGCCAAAGTAAATCGTAAAGTTTGAACTATTCCTACAAATATATTTATTTTTGATGACATTTTCTAAAAATACGAATCTATTCATTCTATTTTCTTACATAAGACAATATAAGACAATCACTGAATCCTTTGCAGAATACGTTTTGCATTGTTATATACAGATATTCGAGTAGACATTTCGAACACATCATATTTTGGAAATTGGATATTTAAATTTTTTAGAATATTATATTATCTAAATTTTTCACTATGTGCAAATTTCGTTCTTCTAAAGACTCGTTGTGGATTTTATGCTTGAAAAATTTAAATATTAAATTAATGACTAATTCAATTTATATATAATTAAAACTACAAATGTTTTTATACATTTTTATACTTAACTGATTTAGTTATAAGTAGGTATCTATATGTAATATTGTATACATTATACTTCTTCTTCTTCTTCTTCTCCTTCGCCTTCTCTCACAATTATTTGGAGTCGGTCACCCTGGTCCTACACTTCCACTTAACTTTATCTCCCGCATCTTCTTCACTTACTCCCACTTTCCTCATATCACTCGCCATCACATCCCCCCCCATCTCTTTTTCGGTCTTCCTCTCCCCATTTTACCAACAACATGCATTTTCCTCACCAATCTTACTGCCTCAGTCTCTTCCCTCCTTAATACATGCCCGAGCCATCTTAATCTATTCTCTTTCATTTTGTTTACTATCGAAGCTACCCCTATACTACCTCTGATATACTCATTTCTTATTTTATCCTCTCTAGTAACTCCACTCATCCACCTTAACATTCTCATCTCAGCGACACTCATTCTCTGTTTTATCTTTCTATATACTGCCCAACATTCCGTTCCATACATCATTGCAGGTCTCACCACTGCCTTATAAAATTTACCTTTTAACCTAATAGGGATTCTTTTATCACACAAAATACCTGAAGCTTCTCTCCACTTCATCCATCTACACTTAATCCTGTGTTTCATATCCTCTTCGAAACCCCCATCTTTCTGTACAACGGACCCTAAATACTTGAAACTCTCCACTTCTCCCACCACATCCCCATTTAACTTTATTTCCAGCCTTTCCCTATTCCCACTGTGTTCCCTTTCACCAAAGTCATACTCTATATATTCTGTTTTACTCCTACTAATCCTTATTCCTTTACTTTCCAGAGCTTCCCCCCACTCTTCAAGTCTACCATTCACCACCTCAGGACTTTCTCCTATCAGTACTATATTATCTGCAAAAAACATGCACCATGGTACCTCCCCCTGTATATCCTTTTTTTTATCTCATCCATTACCAGGGAAAATAAGTAAGGACTCAAAGCTGAACCCTGATGTACCCCCACTCTGTCCCTAAAATCCTCAGTTTCTCCACACAGACTTCTCATTCTTGTACTCGCCCCTTCATACATATCTTCAATTATGTTCACATACAACTTTGGTAATCCTTTCTTCATTAATGCCCACTTTAAGATCTCCCTAGGAACCCTATCATAAGCTTTCTCTAAATCAATAAATACCATACACAATTTCTTTTTCCTTTCTCTGTACTTCTCTACAATCTGTCTCACACAAAATATTGCCTCCATTGTTGACCTCCCAGGCATAAACCCAAACTGATTTCTAGTAACAGTTGTCTCACCTCTTACCCTTTTATCTATTATCTTTTCCCAAATCTTCATACTGTGGCTCATAAGTTTTATCCCTCTATAATTTCCACAATAAGTACGCTCAGAATCTATAACATGATAATGCGTTTATTCGCATAACGTGAGTTTTATAATATGAATTGTGTTTAGTATGGCATGATAGCTTCACGAACAGACAAAATTGAAAAGCAAACACGTGAATTGAATCATTGGTACTACACAACTCTTCCTCCACGCTTCTGGAATTTTTCCTTCTACTAGTACCTTATTAAAGATCTTTGTCAGCCATTGTATACCTAAACTTCCTAATACTTTCCATACTTCTACTGGTATTCCATCCGGTCCCACCGCTTTCTTATTTTTCATTTTTCTCACAGCACTCCACACTTCCTCTTCCCTTATTAAATCTACCATACCTGAATTCCATTCTACCCGATCAATTGCCTCTCTTGAAAATTCCTCATTTAATAATCCCTCAAAATAGTCTTTCCATCTCTTTATCACTTCCTTTTCTTCTGTTAACACCCTCCTATCCTCATCTTTTATACACCAAATATCTCTAAAGTCCCTGGATTGTTTTTCTCTTTCCTTAGCCAGCCTGTACACTTCTTTTTCCCCTTCTTTAGTTCTTAACCTCTCATACAACTCATCATATTTCTCTAATTTAGCTTTACTCACTGCACTTTTTGCTGCTTTAGATAAACTTTTATACTCTACCCAATCCTCCCTCTCTCTGTTTTTCTGCCCATTCTTAAACTGTATTTTTTTCTTTGATATTATCTCCTGTACTTCTGCCCACCACCATGTTTGCTTATCTTGTGGCATATTACCTCTACTCACATAATATACATTATACATAATATATATTATAACTATACCTATAGTTTATATAATATATATATATATATATAGTCTACTTAATTGAGCTAGTAAATAATTAGTTTTACATTTATAGTGAAATAAATTAGTTACTTATTTCATACTGACATGTTTAATATATTTGTGTTTATGACTCATTGAAATAATATTATTTATATTTGTCTTGGTTTTTGATGCTACAAAATTTTAGTTTAAAGTGGATCCTATAATAATTTTTTGTATGATTTATTCGAATGTATTTAAATAATAAATATATTTATTAATTAGTATTTATATAATATTACATTTTTTATGATATATTTCACCAATCCCAACACCATAGTATGTTCTTACATTCTTTTAATTTGTAGGTAGTTAAATATGTTATAATTTATAAGTCAACTTTAATATATTTATTTACTGTATAAACTCTAGACTATATAAATTATTTTTTTTCTTTTATAACAGACTAATTTTTTATATCTATAAGCTTAAATCGTAAGCAATACATTTTAAATAATTAATTGATGTTAGCATTAATATTTTAAAATAGGGCGTCGGCTATATTTTCTCATCGTTATTGTTATGAATTACATTTTTATACACCGTCTGTGCATCATTAAAATGTTTTATGTGTCAAATGCATATCACTATTATAAAGAAGTACAATTTTTATGTTCCGTTTGCATGTCTATTACAAATTAATAAATCGTAATAAAAAATAAAAAACATCATTCAAAATACGAATATACATTAAAATATAACAAGAACTAGTAAAATTCATCATTAATTATACAATTATTGTTCACAAGATTCGTTTACATAAATATAATAATATATTATTTGAAAATTTGAAACTCTATTCCAGTAGAGTGATTATATCTATATATATATATATATATATATATATATATATATATATATATATATTAGTATCGTATGTATAGTATATGATCAATTAAGAATGTATGCAGTGACGGATCTATGATTTTTCTTATGGTGGGTGCTATTTTGCAATTAATGGTTCTTTTATTATGGGAAAATAAGTACTTATCATGTATAATTTGAGGGGAAAAAATAATTTGGAGTTTAAACGGCGAGGAAGTGCTTAAAATTTTGACAGTGAAACACAAATATAAAAACGTGGCACGTGCAATTTGTTATGATATAGTTATGTATATCACTTACGAAATTATAGCCAACTTCTCATCATAGATAGAACCCGATCTAAATATTAAACATGGTTATAGATGTTTAAACCAGCAGGTTGGCAAAAAATATCAATATTTTAACATAGATAATATCGATTATCAATAAAAAAAAATGTATAGATACTATATCTATACTATAGATAACTATATCAATAGATTAATTTACCTCAATATTGTGTGTGGTTGCCGACCGGTGTTTGCTATTCAACGAATTAGGTTTAAGTTATTTTTAATAAAAATACGCCAAACAGTGGGTGCTTCAGATCCGAAGTACCCCTTCTCCTCTAAATCCACCACTGGATGTATGGATGTACTGTGTTATGGCTAATGAATCAACAAATATATTTAATTTACGTAGGTACATATAACAATATTTTGGGGGAAAAGGATAAGTTGTTATAAGCAATATTACTCTGCACTAAAGGATTCAAAAAGGTCAATTTTTTGATAAAATGAACATTAAAGTTTCAATTTTTCACGAGCACATTTTATTATTAATATGGTTGTAAGTACACTATTAATAATCATAACTTTTTAAATAATAAACGTAGATGTGTAACTTTTGTGGGATAAGGTGGAGTGTATAATAATGTATACCTATAACATTATGTAAACGTATGATATAAGTATTCAATTTATGCCAAAAATTTAGATCGGCTCTTTTAGATCTAAGGTACAGAATTACATTAGATATATATATATATATATCCTTAGTCCTTTCTAATCCCACTGCTATGCCTTTGAGTATTAATAAAATATTACATGGAAAATGTTCATAACTTATTGTTATTTATTATGTTAAAAACACGCATAAATCATTAAATAATGATATCTTTTTATCGGATGTTTAATATTATTTGTACACTATTTGAAGGACAAATATGAGTAAATATAGTATATATCTACTAAGTTCGTTCGACGTAGTGTCGGTGAACTATCGCTTGTAAAATTACCGAGTCTTTCAAATATGCTGATACAAGTTTCGATGGATTTCAGACTTGAAAATCTGTCTCGCGTTAAAATTCACAACAGATTATGCAGTTTTCGTTGGACTAAAAAATAAAATGAGAATAAGTGATGCGGTACTTTGGCTAGAGATGGAGTGGTAAAAACTGCTACCGATAATTTTCACAAGAAGAAAGCCATTCAACTAATATGATTAAAGACAATCTTCGAATAACTCGAAGATCACTAGCATTAAAAATGGATAATGGATTAGGACGAGTTAATCACATTATATCAAAATTGGGATACAAAAGTGTGTATGTGCTTGTTGGATTCTTCTATTATAAAAATATAAAGTAAATTTATCATACTATTATGCACTTATATATTAGTAATTATTAATGTATTAGTTTATAAGTATATTTATACAATGTATTTATTTTTAAACCATTAACAATTTTATTATTTGTATAATAGTTTTATTAGAAATATAGTAAATGGTGAAAAATATTAAACTTTTGCGCTATCGAAAAGTTGGAATAAAATATATACGAATTGAGCCGATCGAGGTAAAAAAATAATCGTGGCTAAATAAATTCTTGTTAAAAAGTGAATACAATTATAATTACCAAAAAACACTATATTCTTTCCCTGAATAATACATTGTATAATTTTTAATATTGTCTACGTAAAAAAACGTTACTGTACACAACGGTTAAATATTTATGAACCCTATTTGAGTGGAATAATTAATTAAATAATTATATTATAAGGTTTATTTTTTATCCGTTTTAAAATATATAGACATAAAGCTATCATTAATTAGTACCTATCTATTTGTGTGGTTTAATACATTTTCAGTGTAGTGAATCGATTTCATAAAATGTATTGATGAAGTTGTGGTGGTCACAATCAGTGGCGTATTTTTAACTTATTATTCTGGGGGGGGAGGTCCAAAAAATATTGAAAACCAACAACTTATATAATCTATATATATATATTTTACTACCTTTAAGAATAAAATTTCTAAAGTTGACTGACATAATATCTGTTGGTGAGGGGGGAGGAGAGATGGGTTTCGTGCACTCCCACTGTTTTGGTAAATATAATACTCACTTAGAATATTTTTATTTTTAGAATTTTTCGACATTTTTAGCATTAAACGTATTTAATTTTGATATTATTAGAATATTTATGTAAAATATTTTGCTTTACATGAAAAACATGTTCTAATTTAGTATGAATAAAAATGAGCGACAAAATTATTTTTTAACATTACATAAATTTATTCTATTTATTTTATTATTATTGGTAGGTAACGATATTTATTGGAAAATGAAGAATATTTTAAGTTTAATATTTAGGAATATATGTATACCTGACGAAAAGATCAGTTTCTTTGACAGAAATACTACATAAAAGTACAGGATAAGTATTGAGAGTTGTAAAATATAATATTAAAATATTAATACTTTTAAGTTTTAATTCTATATTTAGAATATTCCAAAACCTTTTTACACCACATTCGTAATACGTCAGTAGTCCACAATACAAAAATATGAACCTACATGGTGTAAGAAATTCAACTGTCAGAATTCAGAAGATCACGTGTAATATTCATAATTTGAAATTAAAACCTTTACTGTTTTACATTATTTACATAAATATTAATTACAATCTGTGACATAATCTCTCAAGATATTCTTTGATAATAAATAATTAATAATTCGTATGAATAGAACATCTGGGATAGTTTTTTATATTAATATTTGAAATAAATGATAGGATTCCTAAGTAGATATTATAATATTATGTTTCTCAATTTTGATGCAATATAATATATATATATATATATATACTGGTGCTTAATTTCTATCTTATTTCGATACACGGTTAAAGTATACTATTGGTATTTTTAGTTATACGGTTGTATCATTAATATTTTGACAATAAGAAAAGAAAAATTAGATTTGAATTTAAAATGACAGATTTTAATCTTTATTTAGTGTTTTGAGATTTTTGTATGATTAATTACCTTGTATTATTCTACAGTGAAAAATATTTTTCAGTTTTATTTAATTTGAAACTATAATTTTTTCCATTTCCTACTTACGTTTTCCGTTAATTAATGATGTTGCTTATCTATGTACTTTCTCACAACATTGTGTATTAAATCACACTTATACCGCTACAGACAAATAATATTTGCATTATCGAAAATTCTTTGGTGTTTACAATCAGTCCTGTTTGTGATGTTTATTCAGATCTTAAAAGCATACAAGACCATATAGTATAGATTATCATTTATCATCAGGTTATCATCAGGTGACAGGTACATATTCAAATTACAGAGACGATTTTTCCGCACACTCAATATTACTATTATTTATTTCATTTTCCTGAAATATATATATATATTTAAAATAAAAAAAAAATATTGGCAAATGTTATATTATAACCACGGTTTGTCATTTCATCATAATAAAACTGTCAAAAAAAACGTAAAATTCAGTAAGTTAATCCACTGCACATAAAATATATATATATATATATAGATACTTATGTGCTTATTCGTTTCTTTCAAATTTCTATATGCTTATTTATTTATGGCTAATACCTATATATATATATACCTATCATAAATATAATCAATGGGGCGTACTTTGGGTCCGGACGCCTCTTTTGGTACATGTAATAAATATTTTGTATTTAATGAAATATGTATCAAGAATATAGCAAGTATTTTAATTTTATATCAATATACTTATGATAAATATTTGGTCGGAGAATTAATTTTATACTATAAAATATTTTCCATATATTACGCCTGTATCGCTTAAATGTTGTAGTAAAATATAACTTTTAATATTCGTATATAAAAACTACAACTTTCAATAAATAATTTCTCATTTTCATCAATTTACGAATAACTTGAAAAAAGAAAGTAAAAATATATATTTGATAAGTAACAATATAATTTAGTAACTGTGTATCAGTTTTTTTGGGATAATAATTTTTGAAGATTTAAAAAAAAAAATAAAATAAAAGGGTTCTTATATTAACGTAAAATGTGTGAAAAAAGGTAGGTAATATCAAAAGTCAATTACGCGTAAGACGCTAGATAATGTTGTTCTTTATAATTATTTATTTTTCATTTCATCTACATATTTCTACGATATTCACCAGGTCGGTAAAAATATGAGAATCTGTTTTATAAATGGATACTTTAATAAATAAAAAATATATGCATAGGTAATTAACTTTTTAAATTTTTCCTAAACATTTTTTGATTTATAGATTTTTTAAAAACATCAAAACCTAACCTCTTTAAAAGTCCGTATTAGATGTAAATTTTTATTTCTTATTGCACCACTGACCTATATCAACAATATTATAATATATGTACGAGTACCTATACCTATATTTTATACAATATAGGTATTATATATATATATTATATAGGTAATAGGTATAATGTATCTATAATATTATAGATTATACATTGTATACATTGTGTATATATTGTACAATATATATGTACATACGTTTTTTCACTTCCAAGACCCAATCTCTTTTTTTTTAAAAAAAGTTTTGTGCAAATTGTATTAAAATCGTGATTGTACCATTAAAAATTATGTATTTTCTCTTAATTATAATATTTTTGAAAATAATTTTTTTATTTTATAATTTAATATTTTAAATATTCTACATATTTTTAAAAACCATTCCATAAGCTTAAAACTTACCAACTGGTAAGAAAAACATTGAAATTTGTACAACATTACAATGTACACATTTTTCACTAGTATTAACGTCAAAAATGTATAATGCTATAGGTACCTATATCGATTTTCGGTTGGAAGTACCACTCATTTTTAATGAATATATTTTCTATATTATATTATTATACTGACTGCAATTACACGACGAAAACTATAAAAAAGATCGGCAGAAAGCCGTGGTATTTATTCAACGGGAGTATGTTTAGATTCAGAAGTACAGTGAATTTAATTACTTTGCTTGCAATCTATATATTTATTTTTTTACAACTACAATATGTTTTGTAACGCGAAAATTCATTTAATACAGTTTTTTTAATGCTTTAAACTCTCGGTTTACTTAACGATTTTAAATTTTATGATGCATTTCTTTGATTTGTTTATAATAAAACATACACGGGTGTATAATATACTCATCACTTGAATTATTCGAAATAGTTAACAATTTTACATCCTCTTATTTCCCAAACTCTTACGTGCTTAGGTTTACATCTACCACTTATTAGGGGAGTCGAAGATAGTTCTTGATAGCTACGACAAGCATAGCTACCAAATTATCGAACGGGTTTGATAATTATGGTCGGCTTATACCAGAAACCAGAGACCAGCTACCTTTTTTGCTACCTGGGGGTCGAACCGGGGGTTCACCACAGTCAACCCCACTTGAATTATTCAGAAAAAAAAAAAACGTTTATTTTTACCTGAATAATGTGTTTTTAATGTTGTTTTATTGTTTGAAGATATTTTATATTTCATTGTTACTGTACACATATTATACATTTTAAATTTAATAGTATCATGAAAGCTAATACAAGATTTTGATAAATTATTATCTTTGATTATACACGACCAAATATTATACTCGTATCTCGCGTAAAACCAATTTTCTGGAATGTCATTTTGAGTTTACGTCATATACGTAATATAATATGTTTGACAAGTTCATTCAAATACAGTTGTACATATATGGTATCAAATGTAATATATTATCTATATATAGTTGAGAAATGATAATATCGAAATACATAAATGCTACATACATTTTACGTATCCAATTTATTTTATAAAACTATTTGGTTCATACCAATCAAAACTGATAAACTATCTACCTATATATTATTAGTTTTAAAATGTTTTAGTGTTTCGTATTTTATATTTTAGATGTTCATAATTTTTTCCTGAAAACAACTTTTCGGGTATAAGGAGTCGAGTAGGATTTTTGGAGTGAAGAGTTTTTTGATAGGAAATTAATTATCGATAATACTTTCAAAAGGCAATTTTTTATTTTCCCAGTAGTTTTCCTAAATGTAAAGAAAAACTACTGATTACAGTTAGGTACTAAAATAATATTACTGAATAATATTACTTATGTACTTATGGTGACGGTATAAAATTATTATTATTTTTTTTAACAGTAACAGGTAATAGTTATATTGTATATTAACCGAACTCCGCTCAAAAACAATCAAATTGAATATACTACTCTCACCTTTACTTGCCGCCTTTTTTTATGTATTTTTTTTGTTTTGTCTATAATCTATATGAATACGTTTCTGGTATTTTGGAGTTTATAAAAGTATAACTATACCATCGTGAATATTATATATAAAATTCTGTTTGAAAAAAAATTATATGAAAAAAAAAATTTATAAATATTTCGAATAGTATATATTTCAATGGATTTGAAAAGTACGTGTGTATATATAATATATTCTAACATTTTATAAAAAAAAAAAAAAAAAAAAATGCCTTGAACATTAATAAAACACGGATATTTAACCATATACGTGCGCAAACGGTGTCGTGTTAATCTTCTCGAGTACTTGGTATGCGAACGAACTTTACGTTTACTGTACAGCGTGACGTTTTTTATTAATCCAAATAGATTGAGTGGATGGGGAATGGAGATTATAACTATATATATATATAGCTATTTACAAAAAGTTGAGTAAATGTACGTTTGAACGAAAGAAAAAATACTCACATAAAAAAGTGATTACTCAACTGTCGCGAGGAAAAACGTTTAAACGGTGTAATTTTCGTAATGCCTGGGTTTTCACGAAGTTTTTTGATTTTGTTTTTATTAAGATTTTGTGAATGACTCATGTTCAGAAGGACTGGGGCAATTTTCCTTAAACAATCATCGTACATTTCTATACTAGTACACATATAGTCAATATAATAATAAGACATGGTGCACATAAGACATTAACCATTTATTATTAAAATAATGCCAAAAGAAGTATCAAGTGGATAATATTTATGCCGTACCTATATGGGTACGCGTCCTGTTTGTAGCACTCGTGCGCACACTTTTTACGACCAAATAATAAGACGAAAAAAGTATACGAAGATTATGATGTTTGCGCCTCGTCTGTTATTATATAGCAACGTATTTTGAGTTCTTGCATGAACTTTGTGTAAAATTTAATTTTCGTTCAAATGTGCCCATTCTCCCTATCCCACTAAGGTTTCAAATTGAAAATTCTATACAGGCAGACACTAGACGGATATATAGTTGGATATATACATTTACAGAGACGTAGAGTTTTCATTAGTCATGAAACATTATACCTACTCAAAATTATTTAAATAGAATAATTTTTGTATTTCACAGTGTATATAAGTACCTACGTGATTACCGATTAGGGTCATATTTAAAATTGATTTTGTGATAAATTTGATTATTTATTAGTTTTAATAAAATTATTAAGTATTGATTCTCTAAAATCATTTCTTATCCGTGCATATTATATATTGCATGATATATTTTATTTCTCGGTATTACTTTTTGTGTATATTCATTATTATGCATATTGGGTCAACTTGGACTGCAAACACGATGTTCTATTATTTATTAATATGTAATACTTACATCATTATTTCTTATAGTTAATGATATATAGTTGACATGTGTATTAATTCGAACAATTTAGGGTGATATCTATAACATTTTGTTACAATTATAATAATAAAAAAAAAAAACAAATTATAATTTCAGACATTGGTTGAAAAATATATTTGATTTTATTGAGCTCAACACTGAGATTTTAAATTGTATGCATCAATTTAGGAAATCATAATTCCAAAAATATTTGTCAAGTTTTTTAATTAGGTATTACTTTAGTTTTTGTGTTGTATTAAGAGAATTCTGTGTAGGTAGTTCCCGTTAAAGGCGAAGTTGAGGTGTAAAAGTTTAAATTAAATTTTGTGCATAAAAAGCAACCACTTGCTATTGTATACGGATTTATACATGAAGTTTATACAAATTATGTTTTAAATTAAGATTCTGGACAAGACTTGTTTAGATTGTGTTTTTTTTTTTTTATCGATTACTGTTACAGTGTTTCTTTATAATGTTATGTTTTACTATTTATTTTACGCATGTTTTCGAAAGTATATCTCATTATGATATAGCTTTTAAATACTTTATAAAATATTTTATTATAATATAAAAAAGTTATTTTTTTTCAATGTAATATGTATTAGAATTGACTACAATTGAATACATTGATAAGTATTTTATTATTTATTTACGTTTTATATATATATATATATTATATGGGTTATACCTATATCACTTATACTTATATTTTTAAATTAAAGTTAAAATAAACTTCAATTAAATTTTATCTTTAAGTTTTGGAAACCCCTTGGAAACGTTTTCAACAATATACATTTACGAGTATATTGGGATCTATAAGCTGGTATGCGTTGAAAAGTTTCATTCTTAAGTTAAGACAATAGTTTATTATAAATAAGCTCTAAAAATATTTTAGCTATACGTGCCTATACATACTTATATATATATATATATATATATATTCATTTAAAGTTTTCAAAATAATGAAACGTAAACTCTGCCGTTAATACCACTGATAGGACGAAATAAAACTTCGTATAATATATACTCGTAAAGATTTTGCTGTTACATGGTGATTATGATTTTATAATCTATAGATGACTGAAAATGTTATTAATTAATGCTTTCAATTAATATGTATATACATTTGTTGACTGTTGGTTTCTTTACATTTGTATAGAAACTTTCTATGCCCACTTTTACAATTTGTTGCTATAGCAACTATAGGGTGATTTAGTAAATGTTTGACCTCGCAATAGATTATTAGCCAATAATCGATTATTGACAATCGATTTACATATCATGTAATATATGATATAATGTAAGTACCTACTCATATACATTATAAGTTATAACATTAGAACAACACTTTAATCCTCTTTAGAGGCGACCCTGTTAAAAAAAATAAAAATAAAAACAGCTGATTTTTATTATAATAATTAATATATATATATATATATATATTGATAAGTAACAATGCGAGAAGCGAAATACTTTAGAATTTCAAAACCATGGTCGACAACGATGACAAGAAGAAATATAATTTAGAAAACCTTAATGACGTACGCATTGAGTGAGCTTCGAAGGGCTATTAAAATTTGGAAAATTCAAATGAGAGATAAATATGTTATGACACCATTTTTCTATCAATCATTAAAATATTATGAAATTTCATTTTAGAAAAAGACAATTTAGGAAAAATTAAAAAAAACTGTTTCTACAAATATTCAATTCAGGAATGGACAACATTAATTATTGAGAATACTTTACATTATTCATATATTAACGACCATCGTGGAATTAATTATTAGGTAAGTACAGTGCCGGATCTAGGGGGGGGGGCGAACCGGGGGCACTTGCTCCACAAAAATTAAATTTTGATTTTAATATTTTATATTTTGTAAAAATTACTTTTCTGAGAGTATTTATTAATAATTAATTTTATTTCGATAACATTTGTCTTAGTTTGTATATCCATCCTTAAATTTTGGAATCTTAATCTTTTTTCGTCCTGATATATTTATATTTATAATAATATTTTATAATCTTTAGTTTCTAATTGAAAAAAATATTTAAAAAAAAAAAAAACATTAATAATACTTAGTACTTATATTATATATTCTATCTTCACTTTATACTCTTAAAATATTTAATTTCTTTTCGAGTTATTGGTAGGTGTACCCAGTCAACATGTTTAAACATTACATTTATTCTAAGTAAAAACCGCATAAATATATTTATTTTTTTTACATTAAACAGTTGATTAAAATAATTTATTACTAATTTACTTTTAAGTGATTGTGAATAACACTTATTTTAGGAAGAGAGAAGAGAAGAACCTACAAGAGTCGAGGGAATAAATCAGAAATTGATATTTTATATGAAGAGAGGAAGTTTAAAACAGTGTGAGGACTGTAAGGTAATCCCGGGTGATAACACAACATAGGTTTATGGCTATGAAGATTTGGTGTAGGAAAAAGGAAATGCATAAAAATAAAAACATAGATAAGGAACCGAGGATTAGGTGGTGGAAACTAACGGGTGAAAATGAAAAACTATTTATAAAAAGGCTTATTGAAACAGGGGTGTGGAACATGGAAGGGAAATAAACGAAATGTGGGAAAAGGTAGCAGTGGATGTTAAGAGGTTGCTAAGGAAGTCGTTGGTGAGAGTGGATATGTAGTATATGTAGTATGCCTGCAGAGGATAAGTAAACATGGTGGTGGGAAGAAGAAGTACAGGAGATAATATCAAAGAAAAAAATACAGTTTTAGAAATGGCAGAAACCATAGGGAGAAGGATGATTGGGTAGAGTATAAAAGTTTTATCTAAAGCAGCAAGAAGTGCAGTAAGTAAAGTTAAATTTGTTGTATGAGAGGGTTAGGAATGAATGAGAGGGTTAGGAAAAAAAGAAGAGGAAAAAGAATTGTACAGGTTCTAAGGGAAGAGAAAAATAATCAAACATATTTTTAACACAAATTTACAATATTTGTTTATAAAAAAATTTTACATAATACTACTTACGCTTTTTTGGAGATTTGGTAAAAACATAATTTCACAATATTTATATTCCAATTACTATCTAGGAAGTTAAATAATTAACTATTGGTACCTATATAAATAATATGATTCAATTTTATTTTCATTATTAGGTAACTATAATAATCAATTTTCAAGACATTAGCGTAAAATATTTTATAATTTTTATTCACATTTATTAATTAATATTTGAGCATTATAAAAATGTAATAGTTTTACCAATTGTCTCACAACAACAGCATAATTTAAATATTTTATGTTATACTTGTATAATTTTAAAGTATTTTTATTTCATTTTTGTACTTTTTATGTTTTATTAGTTTTTTTTTATTTCGTTATAATATAATACATTTTCATAAATACATCGGTATTGGACATGTTTCATTGGATAAAATCTTTACTAAAACATAACAATTAACGGTAAAAAATAGAACCGTGTTTTCAATGAAGTAAATTCAATTTAGGAGACGAATCACGAGAAAATGAAATATGAATAAAGCATTAATCTTCAAATGCAATTTATGAAAGATTTTAGGTATGTCCGCTTTCTACGTCCTACGTTATTCATTAATAACCCAGTCATTATTTTCAAATCTAAATGTGGTAAGGATACCACTTACACTCAGTTTAGATACCTAAATTGTATAGAATTGTCTTGCTTTAATTTAATTAATTCGAAGATGGGAATTAATTAAATTAAGGAGTTCAGTATAGGCAATTTTTAAGTAATTTTAGGAAAAATAAAAATCTAACAATTTAAAAATATTTAAAATCATTTTAAAATTAATCTAAAAATATCCTCATACCCATACTACTTTTCATTGCTATGTAATCACGGTATTTTCTAATAAACATGCTCACGCATTTCCATAATTTTAGGTTTCTGGATAAGTTTAGACAAAAAACATATCTTAGAAAAATTAAAGATGAGTTGTTAAACTGTGTTTCTACCACATGGATTTAAAATTAAATCAATATAAAGATTTTTATGGTGGTTTCAAATTAATGAAAAAAAATCATTATTTAATTGTTTGTCATTTATTTAAAAAAAATTATTTAAAAAAATCATCAGGTAAAAAACATAGAAAATATAATAAAAAATTCAGAACTTTTTTCAAAATTAAAATTGAACAAGTTTAACACGGCCAATTTATGAAAATGCCAAGACCATTTTAGCGCTTTGAAAATTCTACTGTCGAAGACCCTTAGTATATTTGTTCTAAAATTAATTATAGGTAGGTACATACACTTACGAGTATTATAGCTTTTATAGCATTTAATGTTTTGGATAAATATATGTATTGAAGCTTGAAAATTGATCTTTGAATTATTTAAATTCTTGAAATATTGAAAATAATCTTAATACTATTGATAAAAATACCGATTAAATCAATAATACTATTGTCAGTATACAGTAGGTATATACTTATACATCCGCAAATGTTCATTATCAATTGTCTATTTTTATGTTTTTAATATATTTATTAATAATATAAATTATCATACATAGTAAAGAATTTAATAAAAAAAATTTGTAATTTATGTATAATCAACTATTGGAGGATAAAATAAATATTGTTTTAACAAAATATATATCAATGTGACGTAATTTTTTATTGTATAGAGATTATCAACTTGATAGTTGATCATTTACTGTTAATTTGACCAAATTATAGGTATTCACAACATATTTATTGTTTTAATAATATTTATATCACTATTGTGATAAAAAAAATTTTCAATATAACAATAAATATGTTAAATTTGTTAACTAGGTACGTACATAAAAAGTTCATCATTTCTAGAAGTTTTTTTTCCAGTGTATACAAATATATAGTAATTAGTAAAGTGACGTTTCACTGCAAGTTTTTCAGTAGGGGTATTTGAATGTTAATCAACTTAATATTTATTTTTATATTATAACTATAATAATTATTTAATACTTTTTAGTTATAAGTTATAATAATCTTGTTTTTTAATATGATTACTTTAACCTTATTTAAATTGTTTATTTTTAATTGGTAAAAAAAAAAAACTCATTATGCTTAATCAAACACACCATTAATACATTGTTATACATTATAATATTTATAGTTACATTATAATGTGAAAGGAAATATGATGAATATGATACAGCACGTACCTAATTCATTTTATTCAAAAATTTCACTTACCATATATTATGTGTACTAGACAGTCAAATTAAGGCCGTATCTGAAGAGGAGAGGTCCATGAGGTCTAGACCTCCTCCGAAATTTTTCCAACATTTGATAAATTGTTTATATAAGCTATTAGCTTTTAGTATAAATCTCAATAGTTTTTAATCATAACCGATCGGTTAATGTACAATAACACTTTAAAATATATATACTTATCTACGTAGATTGTGATTTGGATGCAACAGTAAAACATGTCAATACAATCATATAGATTGTTAATCAGTATAATGGATATAGGTAGATATGCGGAAAAAACATTGATACATCTATAAAAAAAAACACCGTCAAAGATAATATTATAAAATAAAGTTTTTTTAAATCATTAACTTTTGAACTTGCCAAAAATAAATAAATATAATTTTATAGTGTAAAATATAACTAAATATTTAAGACGGTTCTATGTGATGAGTTTTATACAAAGACAAAAAAAAACCAATTTTTATACATCGTTGATTGAGTTGTCCGTAAATATTTTGGAAACTGGTCGGAAAACTCCCGATTTTTTTTATTCTATTCGACTTTTTACTTTTTAATATTTATTCTTTAAATTAGTTGTATTAATTTTCGCCCACCAAATACTAAAATATTGGATATAAAAATTGAAAAATGTAAAAAAATCTATTAAAAGATAATATATTGATAAATTGAAATCTGTTTTCAAAATCTATAAATCTCGTAAACCGCTATATGATAGACAAAAACATAAATTCAATATGTACTAAAATTATAAAATATATGTATTTTGGACTCTATTTTTGAAAATCTAAATACGGCCTTGTGTCAAAGTACCTATTTTTGTTAATTTGAACCTAATATGAATAGACACTATTTATTTATATATTAGATTCTGAGCGCAGCCAGGAATGTATTGGTTTTATAATGATGTTTTTTTTATCTATACATACTTTTCGTGTATAGAAGGAGTGAAGTTAGGGTATAGAGCTTTCTGATAGTAAATTCATTTTAGTTTATACTTTATGGAGTTAATTTTTCTTAAACGGATAAAGGAAACTACCGAAAACTTTTATAAATTGGACAATTTTAATGCCATAAACTTGAAATTTACTCCAAATATTTACAATAGTACACTAAAGATGGAGATTTTTTAATTTGCTCAACTAGTTTTTTCTGTGAATATTTATCTATTTTTGATTTTTGTTTTTTTTTTTTTTTGTATACTAGAAATACTTATTTCACTACATTTTTATAAAAGGCCAATATTAAGATATATATATATAAAAACTTTCAGTATTATTTACATATTTATATATTTTTTTCATTAATTTTTGATTTATTTCGTGTTCTTAAAATGATTTTTCATATTATAATATCCTATAACGATTTACATTTTAATCGTTGAGCTTATACAATTAATTTTTATAGGTGTAGGTACCTATCCAGACCATTAGGCTCTTCTGGCATACAATATAAACGTGCACTTAGAAAACCCATAAATCTAAGAGGAAATTTTCACTTGATTTATTGTACTTATATTATATAACCGCCATATATGTGTATTATAAGTAATATATATAGGTATCCAGCTATTCTTCTATCCAATATAGTTGGCATATAATATACTATACATAATCGTTTTTTTAAAATTATTATTTTATCCTCACATGCTCACTTCCATCAAATCGTTTTTGATATTAGTGCATAATAATGTGAGTATGCATATCAATCACACATTGACTTTAGCACATCAATCCTTGACAGTTGAGTAATATATATCATTTATTTGTATTATAGACAATACTGTAGTAAGATATCAAATCTACTGAGAGTGGAGAAAGGTGGGAGGCAATATTAGAGGACTATATGAAATCTTAAAAAAAATCTTAATAAATTACGAAAAATCTTAAATTAAATTTGACATCATAAGTTATAATATACCATGTTAGAATAATTAAATCGCAATTTTTATACTATTTTTCTTGTGTGTTCACAGGAAACTGGTATTGTTAATGGGTGTAGGTTATATCAATCAAATTTTCATTAGGGTTTTCATCGATTTGATGTTACAATATTATTAATATACCATGTGTTCCTCGATATATATATATACACTGATTCATCCGGTTTTCAATCAGATGACCCATCTGATAGAAATTCAAGGAACACCGGTTAGTTATAAAACTCGAAATGCTCTATCCATTTCATGATAAAACACAGTACACACGATTAACACTTAAAATCATAATTATTATATAAGTAAATGGTTGATGGTGACACCACAGAATATTGTGATAACATTTCCATCAATAAATTTAGTTAATTTTCAATCCAATGCGTCGAGAAGCAATCTGATTGGGAATCTAGTTAATACAATATTTTGAGGAACATGGAAATCAATAGGATTTGATTTGTCATCTAGTATGTCGAGAAACACACGGATATATTCCTCGGGGTCGACTGTGGTCAAGGGGCTATAAAGTAAATAGCTATACTGCCTATACTTATCGTGGCTAACCATCTTAGAACCATCTTCGACTCTTTTAATATGTAAAGGTACAAACCTAGAGCATGTTAGTGGGAAATAAGTGTATGTAAAACTGTTAATTAAATTTAATAATATATATTTCTTGTTTTCGGATTTATAAGTAGTATTCTGACTTTCGAATAAAATAATTGTAAACATTAAAGTTTAATCCGATAAGTTAAGTTCAAAGTTCAAGTTAAATCTAACTAAAATTTAGTATTATACGTATTTAGAATACTTTTCGAATATTGTAATAAGTACTTTTAAAATACTGTAGGTATTTAAAAATTTAAAATTTCGAAAAATACTTTTTTTTTAATGTTTTAACGCTTTTTCAAAATACTATATATTATACGATTCAAAAATATCTTTCGGAATATAAATGTCACAACAATACTGTTAATATCTGTTTTCAGATTTTATAATCCGTAATCATGAATATTGTTTTTTAATATAATACGTGTTTTGGGTGTCGTGAATATCAATTCAATATATTATATTATTATTTATTACCTGTTTTATGTTATACATACTTAAACTTTTATCAGGTCAATACAATTATTAATATAAATGGATCTTTATTAGACTTAGTATACACTAATTCTGAAACAACAGAAGCTTTAATTTCAAATGAATATTTACTATCGTGTGATAACTACCATTCTCTTTATCTAAACTGTACTCCTTCATCAATTTGAATGAAACCCATGCAGTCTCTCGGAAGACCATTGTTTTAGAGATTTAAAACGAGTCAAATATAAGGCCATTTCTGAATATTTTAACAACGTGTCATGAACAACGTTCATAATACCTCAGTTGAACATTAAATTTATTAATTTTAAAATTTAAATTTTTTTAAATTATATTAAAAATTATAGACCCTTTTTATATTTTTCAAATTACTCTATAAATTAAAGTGCCCAGTATAGAGATCCCTCAAACTTAAAAACCTCATTCAATGAAAAAAGCGGCCTATCAATTATTATTTAAGTTAGGTAACTAAAACAACTGTAATTTATTTTCACATATTCTCTCCTTGTGTGAATTAGAATCAAATGCATCTTATAGACACCATATACAATCTATTCAATTTAAAATTCAGGATAATCCTAAGTATATACTTTTGGTTATTTAAAAAAAAATAGTGATATTAATCAATAATCGTTCTACTCGTTTTTTAGTAATGCCTAAAATAAAAAGCTCTTGTTCTAACCAAGAGGTTTCGTAAAATAATTTGGAGAGCACGTTTTTGTTTACCGATGGCTTAATCCTTTATTGTAAATTATGCGAAGTTAACGTTGGTAACGATTATCGGTTTACTGTTAAACAGCATATGAAAACCTTTAAATATATCCAATTAAGTATACACAAAAAAAATAAATAAATAAATAAATGAAATACAACAATTAATATTGAACACGAAAAAGTCGTCATTCAACTTAGATTTGTGTAGAACATTGACGTCAACTAACATTAAATAAGGTCAACAGGTTTTTCATAATTTTTTGAAAAAGTTCACAGGAAAAAAAGATACCGGGTGAATCAACAATTTGCAAAAACTTTTTATCAGAGTGCTACCAAGGAACAATAAATAAAATTCAAAGTTACGTAACTGGCAAGAAAATTTAGATTTCAATTGATGAAACAACTGATTGCGAAGGACGTTACATAGAAAATGTAGTAATTGGCATACTACAAAAAAACGAACCTAGTAAAAGTTTTCTTAAAATGTTCTCAAATTATTGAGGGAATCAAAAAGGGGATTAACTGCGGAAGATTTAATGTTTTTTTGAGTTCTCACCAATTACATCCGTTAACGCGGAGAGAAATTTTTTCAGGTACAGAAACTATTATTGTTTATTTATTTATTTGTTTATTTATATAAATAACATTTTTTTACATAGAGATTTTTCTTTTAATAGGTTCAAGCACTCATTAGTACCAAATAGACGTAGATACACAGTCACAGTGGACAATTTACAACAAACTATTGTGACTCTTGTGAAAATATATATATTATATTATTTATATTTAATATAATTTAAATTTTATGTCATTACTCACTAATAATTAATATAACGAGCACAAAATAGGAAGTTTTGCAAAACAAACCCGATTTGTTTATACACTATTTATAAATAAATTTGTGTCAATATTTATTGCATAATTTTTCAAAATTCGGGCCCCGATAATATGGATATCAAAGTACCATCAACTAATATAATAAAAAATATGTTCGAATACTTCGAATAGTGTCGTTGGATTCTGGTTTGAAATTATTTTTATTTTTTTTCCCTGGGTACCTAGCTGAAATGACAAAAGATAAAATAAGAATCTTTATTACGGCTAACATATTTCTTGAAAATTGTTAAAAGTTATTTCTTATGTGGTCTACTATTATGATAAATTATTGACACGATCCTGTGACGTCATTACATCAATATTGTACGAAAATGTACTATTTTCGTTACAGGAGCACGATTTAAGATATAGAGGTTACTCAACGAGGATTTATTTTTAATGCACGAAGTATATCACTGATTAATGCATGTGAGAAGTACACCTAGCGCCAAAGCGGTCATTATTGTAGTTAAATATTTTATTTCATGACAGCATTTTTTTGTCTATAGTAATTGCACATTAGATATTAGATACCTATCACGATTTGAGATAAAAAAATTATGTAGATACAATATTTTATTATTATTTAACGAGAAGTCTATAATAAATACTCGTAATTCGTATTATAATTATGCATTTTAATCAATGGTAGTACGGTTATTATACATAATAAATCATGTAATATAACACAATTAGTTTGTTACAAAATACAAACCTCATCACAAATATCAGAAATATCAACTGGGAAAATTAATGGTATGGCTCCTTCTTTTAACCTTGGTTTTTCAAACAAATCTAAAATTAAAAAATAAACATTCTCAAAGTTTTATTATCTATTTTCTTGATTTAATAAAGAATTTTTATATTTTGAAAATTATCAAAGTTAAAATAGATAAAAGTCTTTATTATTGATTGAAAATCGAAAAGATCATACAGTTGATAAGTCATTTCCTTCTAATTCTAATGAATTCCTTACCGAATATAGGCTACAACCTTCACCAGATATCCAAGTTGAAGTTATATCACTTGGGTTAAAATGATTGGCACAAATTCTGGAAAGCCTGCTTAACTTAATGCCAATATTTTTTTTCCAGTCATTAAGCATATTTTGAGAGACACCAAATTTAGTGGCTGAGCTTTGCTTGAAACAACCCGGGACGCAACACTTATTGGACACATAATTTACTTTATAGTAAATTAATTAATAGGAACTTCATTAGTTTATGAGAGATATCAATTTGGAAATATTTTTAGTTTTACAAGATATGTAAATTGATCACAGGACACAATTATCATATATGGAAATACAAGTCAATTTCGTTCATATATTTGAATAGGTACTCAATAAATTATAATAATATTGATATTTGGCGCCAAAATATTCATGGATATAGTTAAGACTGTACTCCGCTAGTAGCTCTGTTTGTATTTCTTAGTGTGTCGGTCAGCTGTTTTTCATAAAGTTGTTTTATGTATCAACTGTCCAATTATTTTGTATAAAACGTTGAGTAACCTCTATATCTGAAATCGTGTATAGGAGATATGTCAAGTCAAAGTTCTTTTCTAATTTATTAAAGATATAAAAATGATATTAATTCTGACTACCCACGACAGATATCTATAAAAACAGTTATAAGAGATGAAAAGTTAAAAACAATAAACAGTTACGTGATTTTATTATAAATAACGATTTATCAAGTAGTTTTCCAGATGTTTTAAGTGCTTGCTTAATTTTTATTACGATGCCAATCACTGTAGCTGGAGCAGAACGATCATTTTCCAAATTAAAACTGATAAAGAATTACCTAAGAAACTCGTGTGGATAAGAACGTTTATCTAGTATTGCAATTTTAAACATAGAAAAAGAACGAATCAACACACTAAATATTGAGCAGATAATTGACAATTATGCCAATGTAAAATCAAGAAAAAATAATTTCTTAAAATAGAATAAACAAATAGTATAAATATTGAATATAATATTATGTTAATATGTTTATTATATATAATTATGTTTAAATATTATTTGAGAATTAATTTTAAATATTGTATTATATAATATTAAAACAGATATGGTGATAATGCAATTTGATTTTGAATAAAAATAATTAGGTACAATGCTGATTTTTTTTTTCAAGGGGACCAAAATTTTGTGTTGCACCAGGGCCCCCAGTATTCAAAATCCGGCACTGCTAATAACCCGACAGATCGTATTGTAAAAATGAAGATAAAGTATGTAATTAATTAGATTGGACTTTAGGTACCTTATTGACAGAGTTATATTATATGATTATATAAGATCATTTATATTTATAAGGTTTAATACAACATGTTACAATTAATAATATTAAATATTATGTATTGATGTATTTGTAAAATTGTCCGTCGGAGCATTAATTATTAATAAATAAATAGCTTACAAATGCACTATACAAATTTTCATTTTATTTTTATTATCTATATGTCTAAATCAAAAATATTTAAATTTTTAAAAATATTTTATGAATATTTTCGTCATACATTTATTATTCAAATATTGTACCTACCGAATTTTCATTTTATTCTAAATATATTTTATCTAAGTATATGGTGGCCGTGTACATATTATATATTATAATATACTTTATACCTATATATTTACATATATATATATACATAATATGAGTATACTCAATCATATTTTTCGAGTAGAAATGAATTTTAATTAAGCTCTCAGAAAAGGACAAAGGAAAGAATTATACGCGTAGATCGTAGTTCTTTCAGCAGACCTATAGCCTGTAAAGTATAAATAATTATAATAATGCTTTATACTTATGTATTATACAGCAGTGACGGCTCACGAGCTTTGAAAGTTGTAGGGCGATTAAAAACTATTCATTTTTGAAAAGCATAGAATATAATAATAATTATGTACCAATTTAAAAGGTAT
Organism: Gnaphalium uliginosum; assembly: GCA_963930675.1. NCBI lineage: Eukaryota > Viridiplantae > Streptophyta > Magnoliopsida > Asterales > Asteraceae > Gnaphalium > Gnaphalium uliginosum. Next base: position 40,470 of record CAWVNS010000107.1, read on the forward strand.
TATTTATTAATATAAATTTATTAAACCAAAATTAATACCATATAAAAAAAAAAAAACAAATGTATAAATACGTTTTATAAAAACCGAAAATTACAAAATAATAAAACTTATACGTTTTATATTCGAAATTTAAGCGTCTATCTTTCATTTCACTAAACAGGTGGTCTTCCAAGTTGTTTTATTTCAATTTTCTGTGATTATGGTACTGAATTTTCATCTACTATATTAAAATAAATTGGTGTATATTAATACACCAATAATAAAAGAATAAATTAAATAAATAATAAAAAAATATAGAAATTATAGAAATGTGCACGCGTCACGAACACGAACACGGTAAATGCTCGTTGACAGAGCATTGTTTCGTAGTCCATAATCCACATCACGCATGTCGGGCGATTATTCGTATCGCTCCGGCGGTCGCATTATCATCGAATTCCCTCTCCTATGTTTTTGTGTTTTGATCGTATTGGGATTAATAAATAACACTAGGAGCACTTTTCTCATTTCAAATACGGCCGCGCATGTAAAATAGAATCATTTATACAATATGGATATAATGACGGTTCTCCGTTGAGTTTTCTTTTTTTTTTTTTGTTATAAATCGTTAAGTTTAAACTGTTAATTGAATTTATTATAGTTAATTTGTTAGTTGGCTTACTAAATTAAAGTTTATTGTGGTTGGTATATTTACGAGTTCTTTTTTTTTTTTTTTTAATACATGTCAAATATAAACAATAGTAATAGTAAATTTACTGTACCTGTTAAAAATAATTACTTATGGTTGTTCACAAAGGTTAATATCCTTAAAAAGTACACAATAAAATTACATTTATAATTTACAATCAGTGGGTTAGAAATAAAATACACAATACAACAGTAATTTTTAAACCATAAATTTATCTTCAGCAAATATAGGTTTACTTAAATTACAAATAGCACCAATAATGGTCATTATGTCGTTGGCTAAATTTGCGTGAGCCCGCTGAAATTTTATTTCGGAAATTTTTAAAAGTTTTGAGTCCCTGATTTATGCGTTCAATATGCACTCGAGCATTCGCAATGTTTCGAGAAAGGAGAGCTTCTTCTTTAGAAAATTGTTTTTTATCCCTTAAAAAGGGAGCTCTTATATATATAAGGATCAAATTATACTTTTGGCAGGTATCATCTATTTGACGGGCACTGAGGCACTAATAATAGTAGATCTTCAATATATAACTTTAAATTTGCAAAACGAGCGAACGACCGGCAGCAACGGAAAAGAAAAATCAATAATAGCTGTCGTAATCAATTTTTCTATTTTACATGCATTTTATTTGGTAGAGTTTTTGTGAACCAGAGCGCGGACTAATTGTTTGCTATTATCATATAGTTATGACGGGCGATTGTCCATGTCGCCCCAGCTCCGAGCGCTGTTCGATACTCGATAACCGCGCAAATGAATAAATATGTATCTACCGTGCTATTATTACCTATATGTATATATTTTTTAATTCCGATTACCTCATAGTGTTTTCATAACAATGGAAAAAGATTTTTACTTTCAATAATAATGTTTTGAAAATACATTATACAATGTAAATATAAATAATATATAATTGTTAATATTTAAATCAATATCTATTTTGTTAATGAGTGATTTGCTACAATTTTAGAGGGGGAGGAGGCGATCGCTCGGCCGTAGCCCCTACTCACGAGCCGGCACTATATTGGTATTACATACCTATAAGTCGATGGCCGGGAAACCAAAATGAAAATATATGTATTGCGATGAGAGATGAATACAGATATAGGACAAAAAGTGCAAACTGTCGACTACCAACTATAATACTGAACGTACCCTATAACCATATAATATTATATGTACATTTATAAAATACAGATGATGTTTTTTTTTGTATTTCCGCATATGCGTGTTTTTTCATACATTATATAGTACGAGACATTTTAACGTGAACCATTCGATAAACGGTTTTTTTTCCTTTTTGAGTTATGTACCCAACATCCGTGTTTGTATAAAGGTTAAACGGACGTGCTAATCGGTTGCAAACCGTTTTTGGTGGGGAAAAGAACCGCGACAAACCCTCCTCCCGGACCGCAGTGTACTTGAATTTAAATAGCGTTTATCGCGTACCTACATAATAATGTCATCGTAATGACTGCCTATAGGATCTATTCAACATTTTAATTTCGGGTAAATATGTGCTTAAACATTTTTTAAAATAATCTTAACTATTACAATTAATGCATATACCTAGAGATTAATTACGAGAGTATCCAAATTATTTTGACGTATTTTTTGAAAAACTTGCCTACATATATTATTATCACAAGATATTCTTCGTTTTTGATTTTTCATTCTCGACAATGATTTATACGGTTGGCCGAATATTGATTTTTTTCAAGGTCGACAAATGATTACCACTATTATTTATGGAACGCGATAAAATTATAATAGACAAAATATATTGTCGGCGGTTAGAACATAGTATATTAGGATCACGGCGATGTTTCCTTTTTCCCCGGAACAATAATATTATGATTTTTATCGATTTGAATTATGCGAAAATCGAGAGGCGTATATTATGTTTGCCTATTGAAATTTTCTGCATTATATTAATTGTATTATCTAGTTTAGGGAAAATTTGGTGGTCAGTCACTATACATATTAATGCATACACATGTTTATTGTAAATTTATATAATATGTATATATACATAGGGATACAATATAAGTATAGAATCCTATACCGCTTATACTCCATTTTTTTTTTTTTTTATCCGTTTGCCCGTCCATCCCTAAAAGAAAGTAGCTAATATATATGCTCAGTGTTGGGTAGTAACGTAACGGACGTTACTCGTTACTGTAACGTAGTTACTTTTTCAAGTAACGTTATAGTAACTTCGTTATTTCATTTTTGCAGTAACGTAAGAGTAACTTCGTTACTTATCTGTAAGTAACTTTGTAAAATAACGCGTTACATATCAATAAATATAAAAAATAAAAATCATTCTAATAAATTCGTCTAAGATGACCGATGTCCCCAGGACATCAGTAAAAAGTAGATATTTTAACGATTGTAGAATTTTACATAAAATAAGTCGGAGTAGCCATGATATTGAATTTTACAAATTCAACTGAATATTATCAGAAAAAAATCAAGAGATTTTTAAAATTGTATTTTAATATTTTAATTTTTACATATTTAAAAATGTTGAAAGTAACGTCATTGTGTAACTAGTTATACTTTTGAATTGAAAAAGTAATGTAACGCTTTTATTTTTGTATTTAGGTAACGAAAAGTAATAATCTAGTTACTTTTTAATTTTGTAACTAGTAACGCAACTCGGTTACTTTTTAAAAGTGACTTACGCCCAACGCTGTACACGCTATACAGTTGAATTATTTGTAAATTCAATCGTGCAGTGTTTGAACAAATATATTTATTCGATTGTGCACGCATAAACCTATCTCGATCTTACGACACGATGATGTGTGCTTTTTTTTTCGAAAATCAAAACTCATATTATCAGACTAAATTTGGGCCGCTATATACGAGATATAGACGAAATTTCGTATAACCACATAACAAATGTCCGGGGGACGACCAAATTGGCCCCGAGTTAACTCGTTGTGTGGGGGGTGGGGGGTGGGGTCGTGGTGAAGACTCTATTATATATAGGACTTGGCTCTGCGACGACCGGACAAAAGTCCGTCACGTCGAAAGAAAACGTCGGACAAACTCGCATAATATATAGCCAAACAACACCCGTCACCGCGCGTCCATGAGGTTTTATTGATCACGGCGGCGGCAGCGATGGCGGTATGACGGGGTGGGGGGGGGGTGGGGGGAGGGGGCGCACACGGCGTGTGTTTTACTTATAAACGGTTGAGTCGATCGGCGGCATAATATACACACGGCGCGTCCATGGCACCGACCCCTAACGCGGCGAAAACACAAATGTAAAATGGTCACGGGTCACCCCCGTGGAAAAATGGCGGAAAACAAATTGATTTGTCGATAATATCGAGTGATAACAGTGTATAATATTAGATATAACGTACATTGTATAGACCATCGAATTTTTAACGAACGTTTGTTAATTTTTTTTTATTTTTACATTCCGAGCATTGAGCCGGAAACGTATTTGTTTTCCTAGTGCAGTGTATATGCGCTCGTCGTCCATTGCAATATGTCCAGCGTAGAAGGGGTGGATGTGCCTATATCTGTTTTCCCGCAGCAAAGCGGATCTATAGAGTCGATACACTGTAGAGTACAGGTAGTTTTTGATTTTTTGATTTTCTCTGTAGTTTTTTGTTTTTTTTTTTTTCGGTAAACAAATAACAAATATCAAATAATTTCTTAAAAACGGGAATAACACGTTTTTGACGAAACCGTAACCGTTGTACAGAAATCAAGCAGTTTTTATGTAATTGTTAAGATGTAATATATGTACCTATGTTTTTTTTTTTTTTTTTTTTTTTTTAAAAAAAAAGAAGAAATTTCTACTCCTTATTATTTATTTTTTTTGTATATAATAAAGATAGAAGTGTATAAAATGTATTTCATTTTGTATGACTTAAGGGGATTGGAAGCTGTCGTTTATTAAGGGGTTGTGTACAGGCATTATTTGATTTATTCCCGTCACGCAGTGTGTTTGTGTGAGTATAGTACTTGGTCTTTAGTGTGTGTAAATACGTTCGGCATAAAAATAACGGTGTGTACACTCGCACACATGTTAATAAATACGGCCGCCGTATTTGAAAAGCCACTAAATCCCATTTCCAACATACCGTAAGCTAAAATACCTATGAAAATACCCGTTTTTAGTGATACGATAAGGATTCTGAAAACTCGTCTGGACTCGTCGTGAAATCTACTTCAGTATGACTTTCCCAGTTTTTAAATTGTTTTCCCGTTGATTGAAAATTGAAAATGTTAACTTTTAAATATCTCAATATATAAATCTAATTTTAGGTGGACTTAGGGAAACGAAATAAAACATGTGGGCGAAAGTCGATCTAAAGTAGATTTTACGACAAATTCGGTTTTTTATAATCCTTATCGCATCACTACATCCAACGGTACGTTGGAAATAGACACGGTCTAAATTTCTGTGTTACATATGTGATAGAGAGAGATGAACAATCGCCGCTTTCAATCCCCTTAATGAATAATGACCATGTGAGACTATATTGCAGTGAATAGTGTAACAGATTAGTGAACAGATTAAATTTTCTAATTTCGAATGCCCACTATCTTTCGAGCGATGACGTTTCTTCGCAGTTTACTATTGGTAGTAATGAGATGGAAATAATTGTGCTAGATTTTAACGGAATTAAATTTTTTCTCTTATAAACTAAACTCAACTAAACATTAAGCAAAATTCCATTAATCGTCCTCAATTCATGGATGGAACTCAAGTAAACCTATTTATATGTTAATGAAATTCAATTCTAACACTATTACCAATTTAATATTTAGAAATCATAATTCTCGAAGAAATTCTTCCTCTATATATTAGTGCTTATATATTATATGTTATATATATATATATATATAATATTTTCAGCATTTCTTACCGTACAGTTTAGTGCTTGGAGCTTTTATGTCAGCCACAGAACTATAGTAGGTACTTCTAAAGTTATTCATCCAAGAAAAAAGTCTATTTATAATTTGAGTACTTCTTGTACTTGTGGACGTGAAGTCTATTATTACGAGATTTTGTACAGTTTCACAACGCATTAATCGAAATTTCCGCCGGAAAAGACATTGAGTAATAATCATATACGTATACAGAACAGTCGTTTTCATGCAAGGTTTTTGTTCTCCGAATACGGGATATTTTATGTAGAGTGGTAGATATATTCTACAACGTTATTATTACTGAATACATAGAATTCCACAAGGAATATAATATCCCAAATCGTGTTTCATTCGGCCAACAATACTATGCTTGTAAAGTTATTACATTTTATAAAGCTATCCATCACAGTAACCGATCTTATACTTATTATATTAAAAATTAATTTTAGTTACTAATATTATATAAACTTATATTATTGTGTTTATATAATGGGATAAAAAAATAAAGGTTATCGAATATATAATATACATTGAATAAATTATTTTAAAGATACTCGAAGCTGGAAAATGTTATTATTATTACTAGGTAATTTATTTTTAAATAGTATACCTTATATTTTATATACCTTACAATGTGAGTGCAATATGAGTATGTATATAAAACATAAACAATATTGTATACGATGTATTTTCTTACTTTTGTGTCCTGCAGACGGTATTTTAGATTCTGTGGGTCTATTTTTGAATTTTATATTAGTGTACTAATCATATTAGTACACTAAAACATCATATTTTAGTGTAACTATTAGTACAAAAGCAGAAAACCGTATTTTTGAATTATGGCATACTAAAACATTTTTATTAGTACACCAAAGTTTTAGATCAACTTATTAGAGTGGGTATCTATGTTTTGGTTAATAAATCAATGTTATCATTAAAAATTTTAATAACGATTAAAAATATATAATATACCTAATTACGTTCAAAATTAAATTGCGTTTGTATTTTATTACCTATATTATATATTTATTGATTTTTGTATTTCGTTGAAATAAAATATAATTTGAAAAATAGCCGATCTTATATTTATAAACAACTTGCAAGCTATTAATAATTTAGGAGTTATTGAACAATAACATAATGAAAGACGATTTCATAAGGCAGAAGATCAATTTGTTGGTTTGTTAAACTCAAAATATTAGATTTATTAGTTGAACAATTAACCATTTTCATTTTGAATAATTATTATTTTGCAGGCTTAAAATAAGATTTACAGATACATATGGAATTCCAGGTATATATTTGGTATAGTATAGGTTGCTCTCATGTAGCAATTGTTCCCTAAATCTAAAAATCCATATCCGGTACATAGGTATATATTATGTCAATCGGAAAAACTACCGTTCGCTTAACGTACAACTGGTAATTTTATTTCTATAGTCTTAGGTTTATAATCAAGTATAAACATAAGGTAAATATTATATCATATATAATATGTATGAAATACTAATACATATTATTATACATGCTCATACCGATTTCAGGAGTTTTTTTTTAATATACAACATACTACAGTTGCCGTTTCTAATCATTTTTAATATATATATTTTATCAAAATCTATTTAGATGTATTATATTGAATTAAAATAATGACAATAAAGTAGGTATAAATTAATACAATTATAATTTGTTGTTTTAATTTGATTAGAATTATGTTTTTGTTATCATCGAAAAATATATATTGATAAAAGCAATATAACGTTGTATTTTAAAAGATATAGGTAATATAATTTGTAGATATTATGCTAATAAACACTACTTTAAAAACAAAAGATTAGACGATATCCGATTAGTGTAAAAAATATTAGATCGAAAAATAATTAATATTCAAAAATACGATTTTCAGTTAGTGCACTAAAAACATCGTCTAATCTATTAGTGCACTAAAATATTTAATGATTATAGCGCGTACTTAAAAATAGACCCCCTGAGCGATCCAGAGATCTCTTGGTATTTTATGATAGCATTTTTGTGTAGGTATTTGACAGTGGTCTAACTTATAAAATATAATATAGTTATCGATACTATAACCTTATATTTTATATGTTCTATTTTGGAACTATCATCACCGAGTACAATATAATGTTATATTTTTTACATTAAAAGACTATTTTAAGTTTTTAAGGCAAACTTCCAATGATGACTGATGTTTAACATAATGGTGGGATGAAATATTATCGCAAGTCACACCAAGTATACACAAGGGAGGTATTGTCACGTATGTCTGCATATTTAATTACTTAATAGCTTTTAAATGGACTAGAAATATATAAACGGGTAAAAAATAATAAAAATAATAATAAAGACAATATCCAATATTTTGGCTTTACCCGAAAAGTTTCGTATTTGTGTAAAAATAGAAAGGAAAAAAATCAACATTTTAAAACCACGAAGGCCTTCTCCTCGTCCTGGACAGGATCTAAAAATAAAAATGTTGGAACTTTAATTGTCTGTTTGTCGACCAAGTGATTTTCGGGGTGAACTAATTTTTCCATCCGTATCTCTCCGAATTTATTAATTTTTACAGGCCCTGAAATGGTCTTTTTTCCCTCGTAGAGCTCATGGTTCGGCATCACCGGGATCTCGGAACAGTGGCGTATTAGGATCTTCTTGACGGGGAGAGGGATATTGAAAACTTTTTGGAGGCACCAACATTTTTTCACAACTTATTGTTTTATATGTATTTAGTTCAGTACAAATTAAAGGGGTATCCGATTTTTAATGTTATGCATTTCACGTATTAATGTTATATAATATATTTGTATACATATATATGTACTCATATTATAAGGATGCTGCTTATTTATGGATGGATATATATTTTTTTTTAATAAAGCTGCCCCAAATTTCATTGTAATTGACTTGAAAATGAGATATAAACGAAATTTGCATTTGAATAATTCATATTAATGAAAACATTACGTTTAAACAGTGTGTATTTTACTTGAAAATACGAAATTTTATAGTTTTTGGCACTTATTTAATTTTTTGACATTATTTTAGCAAATTAAAGAAAAAATGAGAAATTACATTTATGTCAAACACGGACGTCCCTCTTTATTCAAATGACTAAAATGACTAAGGGGAAAATGGTATAAAATTAAGATAATTTTGTAACTGGAAACTCATCTGATGTTAA
>CAWVNS010000108.1:0-36593 GCA_963930675.1 Gnaphalium uliginosum
GTATATTCGATTATTCATTAATCATTACAAGTGATTATAGCAGCATCTTATTCCAAGTAACGAGCATCAGCTTCTAATAAAAATTATCTAAATTCATAAATATTATTGTTAACACTATGAAAGGATCGCCAATATCAGCTAATTTCATATTTCAATTAAATGGTTGATTACGACACTAAATTTGTGGTAGCTTATTATATATTATGAATAACCATAGAATTTGTACAAAATATTTCAACTAAAATGTAATTACTTAAAATGAGAAATGTTAAATAATACGTATACATTATACAATATTATAATGTACTCGTATAATATGATTTTCTTTATTCTGTTTCGAAATTCAAATAATACGATATTGCGAATAACTATAACGGGAATTTTAGGGGTAACGAAACATTTCAGAATGCTATAGATATTTTTAGACTTGTTTGACCTATCTGATACAATATCCTATACCCAAAATATCTCCAAAATGACTACGGTGTTACTGAGGATACACCCACGTAAATTGCCTGTAGGCAACGGAAAATACAGTTATAATTCTTTCGTCTAATCGAAAATTATTTGCTAAGTAATCGATATTTAGAACGAAGTTTACGACTATTAAGACAATTATGTTTCCAAATTTGTAAATCGGTCACTATTCTATGCAAAGTTTCAACAGTTCACTGAGGCGGCAATCACAAGAATTTTACATTGGGGGGGGGGGAGAGATAGATTTATATTATCCTAAAAGTAAGTTATATAATAGGGGGTTTCGTTCCTCAAACTCTCTTTAATTTTTTTTATACGTTTAATGCATATAACAACTTTTTCATCAGGTTTAAAAAATAACATATAATTTTAAGTTAAAGCTGCCTAACAGTATAAAATTATAACATAATGTACCAGAATAATTAAGTATATTTTTAGTATTTCACTATTTGGTAAAAAATATTATATTTAATTTATGCTGAATATACTAATTGTGTTTTTAGTTAGGGATCGTTTTAAAATGATTAGTCGATGAATATTGCAAACATAATATAACATAACATAAAAATATGAGTTCTATATTAATTTTCGACACAACAGGGACCCCATAACTAAATAGAACGGATTGCATACAGATTAAATTTACCTACCTACTTCTAATGTATATTTCTAATAACTTTCAAGGTAAAATTTCTTATAAAAACATTTTTAATTTTTATATTTCTTATATAGTGATAAAGTACAGTGAAAAGACCAACATATATTTTAAACTGATTATATTTTGAATTTTTGTATTAACTATAATTTTCTTCCAAGACGATAATGTATATGAATTCCAATAAATACGGTCGAAAATAACCTTGGTCTTTAAGTTTGATAATAAGTGTTTAAATATTAATTAATTTTTTTTTAATAATTATTTTAAATTCCAGTGTATTAAACAATATTTTATTTTTTTTTAGTTTTAATTTTTTTTTTATTTATTTAAATTTTTAATTATTAAATTATAAATTTATAAAAAAAAAAATTATTAATTTAAAAAAAAATTACTTTTAATAACCCATCACTCAAACATAGAAAATATTTTCATTTTTAAATTTGATAATAGGTGATTCTGCTATATATTGGCTGTAGTTTGAAAAATCCAAAAATTGCAGATTTAGTGTCATTTTAATAGCTATGATACATATAATTATAATTATTTACACCTTACCTTAATTATATTCGTACTATACTAAGCATGCTTTAAATATTGATTTTATATCATTTAATACATTTTTTTTATATTTTTAAGATGTAAATACAGACTACGGTAAAGATCTATAACATTTTTAATAATTGACATATATATAAAAGAAAAATGTTGATAAAAATGAAGTCCTCCAAATCATCCTCTAAATTCTTTCATGTTTTCACTATATAAATGCCAATTGTTCTTTTAAAATCATAATAAAAATATAAAATTAAAAAGAATAGTTGTACAAATAATAGATTGTTTCAAATAGATATTTTATGTAATTTGAAAATGTTTTTAATCAAATATACATTACAATTTAAAATTGTATGGATATTTGTATAATTATATAATAACATTTTTAAGAAATATTTTGTTGGTCTAAAATAGTTTGGACAATTAAGACAGATTTGTAACAATTTTAATATTCTTCAGACATGAAATATAATGTTTTTTAAAATTTAATTTGTTATCACATCTCTTATAATTTGAGATAATTATTGTGTAATATAGAATAAGTTAAATCAGAATGAACTCTCATAGTATTAAATTGAATTTAGCACATTGGTTTTGCAAGGATCATTTATTCCAGAATTTATGTTATATTATAGCCAAACTATTTCTCTGTATGATATAGTAGAATAGATTTTTATAAAACTAATCAAAATATAAAGTTCCTGCCAAATAGTATCACTATTAATAATATAATATAATATTAATGTAATATGAGTAAAAATTCAATGCGAGAAAAGAATGAGATAAATTTTCAACATTTTGGAAATATATCAGTCTGCCTAATAATGTTCATTTTCACTCGACTTATTTTTTGAGTCTAACGTGGTAAATAATATTATACCATATAATTAAAAGGAAATTTAATTTATATTTGTTTAACTTAAGAGGATGCTACACATCTATTTTAAAGGTATTAAAATACGTTCACACTCTATAACTACAACTTCTATCTTAATACTCCCAGTCAAATTTTATACAAAATTATTTTGTCAAAATATAGTTAAAAGTTTCTTTTAAATTTTAAAATTTTAAAACTTAACAATATTCAATCACAGATTTTAAGCTTTCAAAAAACATATCAAAAAAACTCTACACAATGACATGGTAAATATTTTTATCTTTCATATTTTTGTATACATTTTTACATTGCGATTATACAGAGAAAAGTTGTAGTTATAAGCGGTGAACGTGATTTTTAACAAATATCGTGATAACACAACAATAAAAATGGTACTGACACATGACTATTTTAAAATTGTTAGGTTTTTATTTTTTTTTAAATTGCATTAAAATTGAATATACAAAACCCCTTAAAAATCGGGTATATAGCGTCCTCTGAACAACACTGAAAAATAGATATTTTAAATGAATTTTTCACTCTAGAGAACGTATATTAATATTATATAAATATATTTTTATTACTATTTAATTTAATATGTTGCTATATTTTTAGAGTATGGATAATATTCTCTATCAATTGGATTAATTTTCTGTTATTTAATTCGGATTTTCAGGTGTATTATTGGGAGGCGTCATTTTTTTCTACAGTAACATATACACCCTGACTATATATAGTGGATATAATTCTAAATCCTGTCCTGTCTCGTTAGTCTAAAGAAACCTCCACAGCCTCCAATAATATGCCAAGGAACACGCACGTCAAAATTGGAAAATGTTTATTAAAAACAAAAAGATATTTATGTAATTAGTAATATATTTTTAATTAAATTTGCTATCTCGTCTCGACACACCGTATTCTCTATATAAAGATTCTTTAAATTGATTTTTCCTCCTTTTTTTTCAAACCTAACATATGAGGGGATTTTCTCGATGTGCTTAAACGTCGTTACCTATATATACTCGCTTCTTCCACATAATATATATAAATATGGCGTGCGAGAAAGTTTGGAAACGGTTAATACAATTTCTGCGTACATCGAATGTTTCCAAACTTTATAAACGCGCTGTATACGCGTTTTTAATAAATTATGATCTCTTATACTTACCTATATATAAAAGTACTGCGTTGTAGGCGTATCACGGGCTGATTGAACGAAATTGAAAATATTACCCAACTGAAAATACGAATACTGACGTAATAGTAATTGAAATGAGATGAAAAAATAAAAAATAAAACTACATGTTCTACAAAAATTATAGTAACTATTTTGAAGTATTATAAATTTATATAAAATTCTGACTAATTGCTTAACGCCGCGTTTCCATCAATTCGAATATAGTTTTTAGGTTATCTTTAAAATCGATAATACGCCGTTATTGAATGAATTAAAAAACTGCTAAAGTGCTAGTAAACTACTCAAGGCTAATGGTGGCGGCGGTTGAATGTGACCTTTTGTCATACGGTGTGTAATAAAAACAATATTTGCATTCACGATAGACTGGTGGGCCAAGACATTAAACATTGGAAGAGAAAATCGTAAAAAAAGAACAGAAAAAAATAAATGAACATAATTTAAATAAGTGAATCCTTATGTACTCGTATTATGTGCATTGCTGTATATCGTTTCTCGTGTTGTATTTGAGTTTAAATTAATATTTTTTTTTATTACCACTTTAATGAAATAACAAATACAAACAGTGTAATTAATACAAATATACATTTAATAAATACAAGTGCCTACATGTAATTTAGTTGATGTTTATTATGTTTGATTCGTTATTATTTATTTTTGTAATTTATCCATTCTTGTCTTTAATTTAAATATGCAATATTATTTTAGTGACAAAACAATCTGTACAGTAAATAAAAAAAAACCCTTTAAACATTAAAAAAAATATATATATTATATTATAATAAATGAAAATAATCGTTTTTTAAATTCAAAAATTAATTAAGTAAATAAATTCCACATTCTTCTAAAAATCAAAATAAATATATATTCATGTATTAATATAAAGACCAGACGTAATTGTTCTTAAAATATTTCTAAATTGCACTAAAAATTCGTCAACATTTCAGAGAAAATACATTAAAATTACATATTAAAATAATGTTATTGCTTTAAAAAGAAGTACAAATTATAAACTAAAAATTACTATGTAAGTTATTATGTACAAGGAATTATTAAATAATAATTTAAATATTTTTAAATAGGTATAATTAATTTTTTTTTTTAATGTACTAAATATTTAAACTATTTACAAAATTAAATTGGAATATGCAACGAAATATACAATTTTGTATTGTACTAATGATATATACCTCCATAACAATATTATTGTAACAATCTATCTTATTTCTGATAAAAACGGTAACATGGCACTTTAGATAGGCAATTTAGGTACGTAGCTGTCAAATGGTACATTTAATGTCTAGAAATTAGAATCCAATAATTGGTTTATTTATTTTAATAGTAATATTAACTACTAGATTGAGGGCAACACCTATGTAAAGTGAAACTCCATGTAAGTGTTTCTTATTTTAAGTGAGATTACTTGTAAGTTCAAACCTTTTAAGTCCCGATTTTGATCGTGGACCGCCAATTATCGATCCTTGGATAAACCAATATATTTTAACAAATGTACAATAAGTTTTTTCATTATTTTATAAACAATAATAATTAATAGGTTGAATATTTTAAGAGAAGATTTTTAAGTATATTATACATAATATTTCTTTTAATTCTTTATATCATATTTATTATTATTGTTATTATTATTTTGTCATATTATAAATGAATTGTTATTAATAACTTAATAATACAATTGTATATTTTCTTCATTTTATTAGTTTTTTTTTTTTAATTATTTTTAACTTGTGAAAAAAAATATATAATAATTTAATAAAAAATTGTCTAAAATTTTGTAAAAAGTTATGTAAAAATTAAGTAATTTATGTGAAGTTATATATCTAACGAAAAATTAGAAATTGTCTGCAAATTTATATCGTACAAATTTCATGGTTGTAGTCACTTATAGATTTCAGTATACAATATAATATAAACACAAACCGCATGGATAAAAAAAAAATGTCGTTATAATATTATATGCAATACGCATGTCCTTTTTTTTGCAGTGGACCTTTTTTTTTACATCAACCTTGCAATATCATCTCTTCCCCTCAATATTTTAGGTGAAAATGAAGTTATATAGTTTACGTAATAGGTCAAGCCGACTCTATAATAAAAGAAAATGATTCGTTTATGTAATATTATAATATACCTATATATATGTATATATTGTAATCTAATCCAGTATGATACAACTCACGGCACTCGAAAACTTTTCCAAGATATTCATAAATGGAAAATATTGGTACAGTCTTTATTGTATTTTGAATGAAATAAATTAAAAAATTTGAATATTAGTACTGTGCGTCTATGCAATATTTTACTTTCATTGGTTCTACAAATAGTTATAATACGTATAATTTATTATTATACATAAAGTCATAAAATATTGAATAATAATCAATTTTTAGTAATTTATAAGAGTACATTTTTTAGGAGATGCAAGATTCTAGAAACTGAATTGTTTTAGCGTATACAAATCTGTATATAAAATTAAATTGTATAACATTATCTAAATTTTTACGTGCAAAAAAATTATTATGAGGTGAGTTATAGGATTTTAAAAACAAAATATTTTAGAAATTTCGACGTCATAATACTCAATTTCGAATATATTAGTCGCCAAATATAAAAATGTAGAATATATTTCATGA
Source organism: Gnaphalium uliginosum (assembly GCA_963930675.1). NCBI lineage: Eukaryota > Viridiplantae > Streptophyta > Magnoliopsida > Asterales > Asteraceae > Gnaphalium > Gnaphalium uliginosum. The sequence goes on from CAWVNS010000108.1 coordinate 6,411, forward strand.
TATTTAAATTTGTATGGACATCATCAAACAAATCATTCTCCTTAAATATGTTCTCAATAATTATTTATTCTACTTAATAATAAACATATGTTGCTGATTTAATTCTGTTTTGAAATTACTTCTGAAATATATTTATTAGAACTTAAACAATTTTCAGTAGAAAGATTTTTATTTTTATTGAAATTTTAAATTTTCCAATTTTAAAAATGTCTTTACAAAATCCCATAAAAAAAAAAAGAACATCCTTTTAAGTATCTTTATTCATTTATTAGAACATTGTCTTTGTCTTATAATATTAATCATTACATTTAGAGTATAATTATATATAGCACAATACTGAATATAAAATACCCCTGATTAATAATTGACCAGAGATATAAAATAAATGTAAAAAAATCATGGCAAAATAAAAAACAACATTAATAACTAAATCATATTATTTAAACTTTATGAATGCGTGTCAATATTCTGAATTTTGGACCAATCAAAATAAGATACCTATAAACGTGTAGGTATTTTACAATAATTTAAAATTAATGTATATAACGTAATAATATATAGGTATATCGTGAAATTTACTTACGAAAAATATAGTATCGTTTTCTTTATTATCGTTACCTATTCAAGTTTCATAATAAAATTAAGTTTTTATTAGTTACCTTTGTGTTTTTTTTTTTCGGCAAACCGTATTTATGCGAATGTATAAAATGGCCCGTAAAATAAAAAAGATTCGACCACACTCACATAACATATTACACAAATTGAATTCAATTTTGAAACTGTATGATTGATATAATATTTGCAGTTAATAATGAGAGTTGATACTATTGGTTATGTTATACTAATAATAATAATAATAATGATAATAATAATTTGTCCAATTATAACTATTAAAAATACAATTTTCATTTTTATGATATTTAAAAAAATGTTATTCGAAATGGTACAATTTAGAGTTTGAATAATTTTTATTTCTATTCACAGAATTCCTAAACTATATAATAGCAAAATATTACTAGTTACAATCTGTAAATTTTTGACTGTTAAATTCTTAATGCGTTTTTTTATTTGTAACAAAATTTATAAAATTAACAATTTGAATTGCTTATATCTAGATAAAATATTAGAATATGTTTTTTTAATATTGTAAAAAAAAAAATTGGTTTAAATAAAACAGAAATTTTGAATAAGCTTAATGGATTTTTTTTAATTACAATAATTAATATACATTTGTTATATGTTTATATTATATTATTAATAACCATAAAATAGCACTTGAAAAACAAATTCTGATTAATAAAATATTTAACGTTTAAGACCAAATAGTCATGTAAAATTACTTTCCATAATTAAATTCCATAGGTACTGTAGCTCGTATGAAGACGGAAAACTAAATTAAAAATAAAATTTGTTATCAATAGAATATTACGAATTGTTTATAAATATAAACTATATTTTAAATAATAATTATTGAGAAAAATATCTTTACGAGCCAGACTTTGAGTTTTCCAAAACCCATTATAACTTGGTTTTTAAAATTAAAAAGTAAAACAATGAATTGTATAATATTTCATAGTATACTATGTACTAATCTCTCTCTCTCTCTCTCTCTCTATATATATATATATATATATAAACGAATATGAACAGGACCTTTTGCATATTAAAACCCTAAAACCTATTTAAAATTCGAAACATAATATTAGAGTTCTGCGTATAGTTCTAAAAAAATCCCTCCAACAAATATGAAATATCCTGACATTGTTGAGATTAAAAATAGGCGGGCACGCCCTAAACCACTTGAACCTCATCGCGGACACGACATTAACTCTTGAAATAACTCCCATTTAAATTTTAATGGTTAAAATAGCATTAAGAATACTTTAATACATTAATATGTACATATATAAGCTGCGAAAATTGCATAAATTTTGATTTTGTAAATTGACAATTTTTTTCTGTATTTAGCCGGGCTTAAAACAGTAACCAGTTCTTCCGAAAACCGGTAAATTCCTATTTATTGAAAACCGAAAACCCCTTGATACTGTTTTAGCTGGTGTTATAAAATACAATTTAATATGACAAATAATTTAAAAATAGTTGTGAATGTTATTGTTTTATTGTTATTGTTTTCTACTTCCCGTCAATTGTCATATTATGCTATACTGTGTACTAAAAATGAAGTATGAGTAATGAGTATATATAGATTAATAATAGCTGATCGACTAATTAACAACATTGTTAAAAGTATTTAAGCTATGGACATATTATATAGGTTAGGTATGTACAATGTGTATAGATTAAATACGAGATATATATATACGTTAGTCCGTGATTAAAAGAAATATTGAAGTGACAGCAGACACGATTGTGAAAAAATTGTTGTTTACGACCATTATTTTATAATTATCATGGATCAAACAAAAATTCCTGGATCGGAAAGTAGAGACCAAAAAGTTGGACGAAGAATAGTCATAAATATTATAAATGTTTGTCAAAAGCCTGCATAAATTGTAATTAGCTATTTTAAAAAGTAAGAAGTAGCTTAAAACCGGTAACTGTTTTTGAGAAGTAAGAAGTGGTTTTAAACCAAGAAGCGGTTATCTCATAAAAATTAGGAAGCGGTAACCATTTTTTTTTTTTTATTCAAAGAACCGTTTATGAATATATATATATATATTTAAAAAACGGCTTTATACTGGTTATCGGTTATCAAAAGTTGACCGGTTTCCGCTACTTTCGGAGGTGGTTTTAAGTATTATAAATAAAATTTAAGAAATATGTAAAATAAAATATGTCTTATATTACTACAATAATCACGTGAAACGAGTTTATCAATTTGGGCCCTAAATATTTATCATGTTTTAGCGAAAATATGTATTTACATATAAATCTCAACCCATTATATAGGTAATAATATATTATAATAAGGGCTTTCTTATATAACATGATCGGATCGGTTTTCATTGTATATTTTACAATAAAATCAAAATACTAACCATTATAATTTAATTTACTTAACAGAATTAAATTTTAACGAAAAAATTCTAAAACTTGTTATTTTTATTTATTATAGTATATTATAGTATATTTTGTATTATAGTATTTTGAAAATTATGTCATTGATTTGGAATATTACAAGAATAAATATGTAAAAATAGGATTTATATACATATTATAGATTACAGTCTACAAAAACAAATTCAAAATATTCGTTTGACACTGATATTGTTCGATGTCGACATTTAGAACACGTATATAATACATATATACTATTTTTTACATATATATATATATGTTTTTACGTCAAAATAATAGTTGTGTTATGGCTGAAATATGAGCTAATTCATTATACATTATGGCGTGTTTAACTATTGTTCCACGGAAAAAAATATGCTGAACCTACAATGTTTGTATAAACCAATAGTAGGAAAAAATTGAATGATATTAACTACACGCAATACGTTTAACGATTACCTTGGGATGGGGTATAAATGCGTATTCCTCCTACAATATTGTCATAAATAATTCATTTTCTATGTCGATACGACGTATAAAAATATTGTCGATGAGCGTTTTGTGTAGATTATTTGAGCGCGGGGATGAACATGGTTACCACAGTTATTATCAGGGCTCAGAAATTATAACACTAGAAAATTTAGATTTCAGCTATTTGTGCACTTAGAACGTTCAAATATGTTAAAAACAACATTAAAAAAGGTTTTTTTCAATTAAAAAATTCAATTTTATCTAAATTTCAATTTTTGAAATCAATTTTTACTTTTAGTTTTATAAATGTTATGCTTTTCAAGTACACGCATAAACTTGGTATATTTAGACTATCTATATATTTTTCTATTCGCATTAAGTGCCTATTACAATATAGTATCTAATGGATTATGTATTATTTCAAATTGAGGAATACACTAAATTTCAAGTTAATTTTTTTGTATTTTCGACATGCTTACTTTAGGTGTTCTTAAATCGATTTTAAAACACGAGAGTAGGTGTTTACGATCAATCGTACGATATATGCAGATAACTACGGCGGCAGAGTACTAAAATAAAATCATTACGTACATTCGGTAATTAGAAAATTGTCACGTTTGTTTATAAGTATATATTTTATGATAAAGTAGGTCAAATTAATGGTATCAGTCAAGAACAAAAAAAACACCCGGTCGACTCCTTTCTACAAATTTCCAATAATTCCAACTATTATTTAAGATATTTGCGTTCAGCGAATTAAAAACCAAAAAAGTTCTACGAAATATGTTCATTTCGATTTATATATTATGAAAATATGCCTAAAAATAAAATTTTAAATTCTAAAATAACAAAATACCTATAAAACCTGTCATTATAAAAAAATTAGAATTTCCTCTTCCAAAATTTCCTTTCACGATTAGTTAATTTAATTATTAAAATATATATTGATTTTTTTTCAACCATTTTTTTTAATTTAACAAATGATCTATTATACATTTTAAGGGTTCAGAATGAAAATAAATTTTAAACCAGATTTAGAAAATTTCACGGCGAATATTTTAGTATTAGAATGAACAAAAACCCCAAAGGTTATAAATCTAAGCAAATCATAACGTGTAAAACTGTTTAAATGGTCTCCTTAAAAATTGTAAGATACTTATAGTGAGGATCTGAGCCCATGATTATGGTTTTCCATTTCCTATATAAGTTATAAATACAAATTAATTTTATCAGTATTTGAAGTGTTTAAATTAATTTAATTAAACACATTTTTAGTAGTTTTCTTAATAATAAACACCTTTTATAATGGGAATTTTTAATAAATAAAAAAATCAACTAAAATTCTTGACACACTTATATTATTGTTTATTCCACTGGGCTCTATTCATATACATTATCAGAAACCTACCTGACGAGCAAAAAGCGCCCATCCCAAACCTGTAGCCTTGAAAAAAAAATTATATATATTACCCCAACTATTTATTGATTCATAAATTATATAGTGACTTTTTTTAAATATCATATCTTACTCAGTTAATGAGTATAGGTTTGTGTTTATAAGTTAAAATTCTTTAAAATTTCAAACCATATAAAATATCCAAAATGTTAAATAATTTGTTATTTAAATTTAAATATAGTATTTTTTAAATCATAACTTTGCAGGTAATAATTATATTGTATATTAAAAATTTACCTGGTCTCTGGTTAAATTAAAGAACTTCAGAATGAAATTTAGTTAGAATAAAAATCGGTAAAATATCTGGAAAGATTTCTATCGAAAACCAAATATTATGAAATGTATATAAAGGTAAATTTTTTTTATTGAGAACTCATTGAATTAAACATATAAACATTTTTTTTTTTTTTTTTTTTAATGCAAGTTGTGTAGAAGTATATATTACATATTTTATGGTATATTTTCTGAAAATACCGAATAAAATTTTCTATCAAAAGCTATTTTGATTTTAAATCTATATTCTAACATTCCTGCACAAATTTTTTTTTTATAAAAAAAAAAAAAAACAATTATTGTAAACCTAATATATCCTCGATTCACTGGGATTCGAAAATTTTTAATGCTTGCCAAAATATAACAACTATAAGTACCTATAATTTAACGATATCATTAATTTATTTGTTTAAAAAAGTACATTTTTTCCATATATCTTTTACATATTAACAAAAGTGTTTTTTTTTTCACGTGGGATATATTGTAGTCAATATGGTACTGAAAATTATGAATTTTATCCTGTGAAAATAAGATTTAAGCTAAACAAATGATACATATAATATAGTAAATTCGATAGAATATTTCAGGTGTTTTGTCGGAACTTTGAAACTGCAGATCAACACGTCTATAAACTGAATCCCACGAAGTTAGTTTCGAACTGTTCAGTATAAAAGTTTGATGGAAAGGCGACCGAGGGTGGAGACGCGGCAAATGTTAACCACCAGGTGCGTCTTTTAACGAGCGAGTTCAACAAGCCTTTCTAATGGATTTCGCCCGTAGAATGTATAATTTTTCTTTGAGACTGTATAATAAAAATGGATAAACCTCAAACAAGGATATATGTACTCGAGTGTCTAAAATAAAAAATTAATAGAAAAAAAAACTAATATAACAAAAAAATTCTGTAAGAAACTTTAAATATGTACACAAATTCATAATAATATATTCTAAAATATCGATGTATTATTTTTTAACACTAAAAAGAAAGTACTTGTAGAATTTAAATGCATCAATACAATCAATCAATCAATTACATTTAAATAAATGTATAATATGAACATAAAATATAATTTTTATAAAAAAAAGAAAACATATATAATTCATAGTGAATGCCTAACAAACGAGCGACAGAATTACTGCAGATAATATCAATAAATGTTTAATAATAAAACGTGTTTGATTTATTAAAATATACATATATATATATAGGTTAATATAAACAATTTTATAAACACCGCCGATTATCATTTTTATTTTTATTTTTTTACACTGTATTATAGAAAATTAAACACATTATCAAATATATACAATATTACAATAATGATACAACAATATTAATATATTTAATATAGCTATAACATAATTTGTCGGAAGTGTTGCTAATAATTTAAAAATGGGATTCAATAAGATATAGCTCTATAATTATATTAAGGAATAAGTTCATTTAAACCTACGATACTTTCTGATATCGTATTGTTCTGGTTGAGATGAGTTCAATGACCTTGAAATGTATATGGATCTGCCATTTTTGTTACTTTGGTGTCCGTTTCTTGATATTCTGTGGTATCACAAATTAAACCGATTACGATTATTTTGTACTTATCTGCATGATCACACTTCGGTATACCAGTGGGTTGTGGGAAACATAAACAAACAAAATAGGTCTTATCAGTCTAATGACCAGTTACTAATTACATTAATGACTAATTACAATCATTGTTTATAAATCCGGTTACCTAATGGTTCGTTAAAACTAGTACCTATTGCAATACTCCGTCGGCGTTCAATTCAGTAACCCACTATTTTGATTGTCATTTGAATGTTTTTGTACTACCGTCCGTTTAAATTTTGATTTACAGCATATTTTAATGTTTAAAATTTACATAATAATTTAGAAAATCAAAATAAAGGATTACAGATAAAAAAGTACAAATTTTAGATTTTCTGAAGAACAGTTAATGAATTTAGTTTCGAAACATTGGTCAGTTATATAAGTACCGCAAATCAAACAAAATCAACTTCTGTTTTATTTGCATCCTCAATATTGGAATAATTTTTATAATCCATAGTATCTATCTAATACATCTACGATTTTGTATTTTGAAAAAATTGCAGACTTATGAGAATAATAAATATTTTTCAAATATCAAATGTATACAATTTAATAACAAAGATACAAGTTATTTACCTTCGATGGAATTTAATATTTATGTTATTTATTTCGCAACATAATATTCATGAAAATCAAAATTGACTTTTTACACAAACAAAAAATGTCAATATTTTTTTGACGCAATAATTTAATTTCATTCGCAGTTTTGTATATATTATTAAAATAATTATTCTTGATGTGAACTTGAAAATAATTAAATAAACACATAAATCAACAGCTAATCGAATGATTTAACGCTTCAACACATTTTGTAACCTGCCTATATTTCTGGTAAGTATAACAGCATGGACTGCAGTTTGTAATAGTGAATATTCCGTCTTACAAACCGTTAAACACCGATTGGAAAGTAACCGAGGATTTCAATACTGGTCCTAAATGTTGTTTTTGTCATATCACGTGGTTAAATCGATTAAATCGAAATTATATCGATTTATTCACAAAATGTAATCAAATTATACGATTTTGATGAACAGTGTCACCATAGGATAATAATGTACAAATTTAAAAATGTTCGCAATGGACTCTACACGCTGAGTTACATTTTCAAAAATAACAGGCATAATTTAGTTTCCATTCTAATTAAAAATATTAGTTACATTATTATGTTACTGCGATAAGCTATTGAATCCAAAATGCATGAATCCTACGAGGATTGATCCAAAATATCAGATATATATATATAATAATTATTAACAATTGTAATTAAATGTAAACTCCCAGGTCGATTTTTTTTATCGTAATTGAATAATTGATTAAATATCTCCACTTTCTGTTCGAAGCTTTCGATGACATTCCTATTGGAAATATGGGTAAAAAAAAATACAATGCTCCGTGGTAGAATATTAATAATATCATAGTGACCCTTTTTTCTTGGCCTTACCAATTTCGCTGAGCGCACAAAAGTTCTACCATAGTATATTTCGAAATTCAAAATTGTTATCAGAAATGCTTTTTAAGATTCAATCTGCAATATTTTTGTATACACAATATGAAACTTTTTCATTTTCTGTATTATATATATTTTTTTTTTTTTAATAATGGACCAACTCATCTCGTTTTTACTTTAAAATGCTAATATAAGATGGTATAAAAAAGTAGACATTGAAAAAAATTGGATTTTAGAACCTATATTAATACTAAACCAGTGATATTACTTCCCGTTCATAACAGGTATAGTAAAATATAATATAGTAAAGAGAATTCATATTGATATAAGTACATATATTTAATTCAATTAAAAAGCTAGACACGATTTATATAAGTTTTATCACCGACTACAAACATTTAATTTATCGTACGCAATATTTTAATGTGTTTTAAAATGTGTTAATTGAATTCGAAAATAGACGAAAATTCTAGGTTAATTGAAAAAATAAAATGAAATTTTTATTTTAAACTAAGTATTTAATACATATTATTTTTTCAGAAAATGTTGGCCAATAACATTATTGAGAGGTTAAATAGATATTAGAGAATGAAATAATCCAACCAGTGATATAATGATTTATTATTATTTATAATATTTATTCAGTGTTTATATTTATTTATTTATTTTCATAACATAATTTATTCAACTAAAATTCATTTTTATATGAAATGCAATAATTTAGATCATTTGAAGAATATGTTGAACATTTGAAATGAGACTCAATAATTTAAATTAATAACATAGGTACTAAAATTTGAATCATTTGATTGAGGATGATTTGAAACCATGTTTGGAGTGTTATTATTTCTCAAAATAGATAATTAAACATTAATAAAAAAAACGTATGATAAAACCAATACAATAATGAGTGTTAAACATACTGATAATTATCCGTATTATATTATATCTGTATACATTATAATCTCGATAGGTCTTAAAAATTTTAAAAGACCTCTTTTTATATTATAATTAATTTAAAAAAAAAAATGTTACAATTTTATATCATGTTCATCTCCAAGATCATAATGCTTATTATTTTAACATTAATTTGTAAAATGCAAATGTTTAAAATTAATGCAATTGAAATGAATAAACGCTAACGTTCACTGAAGACATCACGACAAAGTTCCAATTTTACAAAGAATACATAGGTATAATTTTTTATGTATCGCATGCGATGTACAGATTTTAAATGATCAATACTAGTATGTACACTATATTTTATATATAATGCATGTTATATATAATCGTATTTGAACTGTCTTTCGAATTTTCATGATGTGACATCATATGATATCAGCTGTTAAAATTTTGCAAATAACATTTATACATTTCACCATACTATCTCAATTTACAGGATTACCAATTTGAAATTATAGCTATAATACATCGTTTAAATATTATACAGAATGCCAATACATATTTATTAATTAAAATGTTTTTTTTTGTGGGAGATGAAATGTAAGCTTATAATGTCAATAATAAATACACTGGAGTTATTTGTTTGAATTGTGAAATTAAATTACTAGGTACCTATTAATAAATTGTATTAATTGTACATACATTTATATGTATTCATAGGTATACGATATACGTATAGACATTGAGATGTTGATTTATTTTAATGGTATATGCATTAATAATAATCATTACAAACAGATACAAGTGAAATAATACTAATTAAACTTTGACGTTATTAATAATGATTTAAAATTACGTACATTTATATGAATACCTGTTCTCATGAACTCTAGAGATTTTCCTCTTAGTGACGTCATGAATTTTTCAGGAAAACATAATACGTTTTTTAGAACAAAAATATCATATTAAAATAACCAACTGTCAGTTTAATAAAATATGTACCTAATTGAGTTTATATATTATTGGAAATAAATAATAATATTGTAGTTTTAAATAGTATATTTTAAGTTCTTCGTAATTTAGTACAGCTGTTGCTCGTTTATTATAATTTGGTATATACATTCATACATTTCTGAATACATTTGAAAACAATTATTGCGTTAATTATTATATTATTGTTCATTAATCCGGAAACGCGTATTTTAGCTGTAGTTCGACGTGAAAATACGAGTCTTTGAAGTGAATATTATTAAATTTGAAATAACATATATAGTTTTGTACAGTGTATTTCAAACATTTCGCGAGAGATACTAGATATATATATAATATAGTTGGATGTACATTATGTAAACGATAAATTCGGGCGAAACACGATTTGCATTTCGGTTCGTCAATAAACCTTTTCGCGAATAGTTACAATGAGACGTCGTCGGTTCGTATATTAAAATGTTTTTATACCAGTGCGGTTCAAAACGGTGACCGACTTCTGAAGAAATACATAATTTTGTGTGCGACCGCTTGATATGTCTACCGTGTACTTTTGGTTATTTGGAACCGCCACAAGATTGCTTCAATTGTCATCACCTGCATTTCTACGGCTATATAATAATATAGTGTTGACTTATAATTAAAAACGCCAGTGGCGTACGCAGGATTTTTCAATGGGGAAGTCTTGAAAATAAATCAGTGGACACAAGATTAGGCATGAATAAGAATAAATAATAGGTGCTATTTGCGTGTTATAATAAAATAGTTACTGCGTTAAAAATATATATTATAATGTAAATATAATATAATACATATATATAGTGACGTATTTATGGAGAGGGGATCCAAGGGGGAACTCACTAATTTACTGACCCGACTGTATAATCCCCGACCCGCCATTCCAATCGTCCGCCCGACATGAAATTTGATATACGTACATTGGTATAACCTTTAAAAATAATCCATAAAAGTTTCAAAGTCACAAACTCAAAAATCGTACGTATACCAAATTTCGAGTCGGTCGGATGACTGGAATGGCGGGTCGGAATAAAAAAAGGACGATTTTCGAACATTTATTTTGTGGAGGGGGAGTTTTGAGTTTGTGACTTCGAAACTTTTATGAATTATTTTTAAAAGTTATTCGAACACGTATACCAAATTTCGAGTCGGTCGGACGATTGGAATGGCGGGTCGGGGATTATACAGTCGGTCAGTAAATTAGATTTCCCCGTCCAAGGGTAGGTACTGACAATTCATGTAAATATCGTATTATATTAATGATTGGTTTTCAATATATTTAGACCTACCCCACCAGAAAAAATGTTGAAAATACGTCATTTTATATTTATAATATAAAACATTGATAATATGAAACATAAAAAAAAAGTAGAATTATACTGGCAATGGGGGGGGGGCTTCAGCCCCTTAGCCTCCCCACTTCATACACCCCTGACAAACGCTATAGACAGATGATATTGTTGTAGAGAACACAACGATAAACGGATATACGACCGATATACCGGAAAAACGATTTCTCTTCAAAAATGCAGTGGCCCCTATATCCAGTGGTGTCAAAGTTAATTATTTTAAACTATATGTCATATAATACCTACTTTATTATCCAGACGACTAGTGCCAATTTTTTATTTCGATCTCAATGACGCGCGGAGAACTCAACGGCATTTCCGTAATATACATTACATTAACGAATAATTATTGTGAGAACGGTACCTGTATAAAATGATAAACACTATTATTATAGGCCATAGGGAATCCAAAATTCTATTTCTTCTAAATAAAGCTATTGCCCATTAGGTGTAAGAATCTCTTTCGTAGTTAAAATATCGATTTTAATTCCATTTTAGAATGATATATATATTTTTTTTTTTTCTATAAGTTGTAACGACACGGTTACTAACGCCACTGCAGGTAAGACATGGGTCGGCAACCTATAACTTGTAAAACGCCGAACTGGTGAAGGTTAGGTTAGAAATCATATTTCAATTTCCCCAGTAGTTTTTTTTTTTTTTTAATACGTGGGGAAATGAATACCGAAAAATGCCGTAAAAACGATAAAAACGATTTCGTTTAAAGCAATTTTTGTTATTTCCTTGTAATTCTAAAAAAAAATAATTTTTACATCTTGAAATTTCCACTGAATAAGTAATTCAGTAGGTACTATATTGACGGAGATAAAACTTTAAAATGTTTTTCTTTAAAATTTTGACTATTTATTACAGTTTTAAATTCTGAGATTCTCAAAAACTTAAAAGAATTTAATACAATAAGTACTACGTCAGTCTGACCTATATTTGTAAATCTAGAAATTCGGTAATTACAATTTTTGAATATTTCAGAAAAAGACAAGTCCAAAAAAAATATACAAAGATTATGCTGAATGTAAAATAAAGTTAATAGAAAAAATAAAAACAAATAATATATAAATATTATATCGAGCTATTGTAAATAAATATTATTTATGTGGTAATATTAATAAGGTCACATATTTATTTTATTTTAATTATATATATTCTTAACCCATAGTTTTGTTTTTAAGGCGTAATGTTAAAGTAATCATACTTACACCAAAGCACCATTTATAATCGTTTTTTCAAATGCATTATTTTATCATTATTATATCCTGTGTCCGGTCTTACAAGTGAAATGCTTCCACCCTTAATTCTAACCGACGAGTGGAATGCACCCATTCCCTAAATGCATGATTTTGTTTTTATAATGATATAGATTAACAAAAATAATTTTTTTATGTTTCAGGTGAGTTTTATGGAACTTTTTTCTCGTTACAATATGCAGTAAGTTATAATATTATACAGGAACAAGTTATAATATAGTTTCATTAATGTCGAATATATTATATGACATATTAGTACCTATATATATATATATATATAGTTACTTGAAAATTATCTTGAATTTTTATTTTTCCGTAGAATTTTTGAAATTTAAAAACAATATTGAAAATTAAAATAAATACATACAAAATAATATATAATAATCATTGGTATCACCTACCGACACCTAATTTATTACACAATATATTAATGAGCTTTAGAGTGCTTTTATTGTATCAAATATATTTAATAAAAATAAAATAATATCCTGTCACTGATCCTTCATAATATTTTTTATGATGTTTTCCAAATACTCTGATTTTCTTTTTCGAAATATATAACGCATATTTCTAGGTATAATCTACATGTATTTTATATTCCAAGGAAAAATCAAATGACTTTAAAGCTGTTTTGTTTCATTATAAATAATGTGCACACTGTATTTGATTATGCCTAGTATTTATCGATTTTTTTTTTATACTTGAATATACATTCACAAGTATATTCATTGATTTGTTATATTATATTTTAAAATGAAAAAAATTAACTCACATTTTTTAGCAATAAACTATGATATTACATCAATATAATATACATAATAAAAAAGCCAAATATTGTAAATCTCATTGAGTTGGTAGGTAATAATATTCTATAAACCTTATCTATATAATATGTATTAACGTATTAATACCAGCATCGATTATTATTACATCCTTTTTGTACTTGATCCCCGTCTAAGTCATCCAAGTTAGTTGATATTCAAGGGAAATAAGACATCTTCAGAATTGCCAAATACTGTCGTATTATTCGGAAGTTCCATGCGACTTATTTTACGTTAAAATTCACAGTATTCCAATTTTACCATTTTCTTCCAGTCGACAATTCCCCTTCCACAAGTTGGGTTACCGTAAAAGATATAGATTTTTTTTCAAATTTTATTTTAAAATTTGGGCTTTTTAATTCTAAAAAATTAGTTCGTAATAACATTTCAATCGTCAAAAAAAAAAAAAGAAAAGGTCTAACGTGATCGCCTAAACATGCATTTTTTTTACAAACATTGATCGTCGCATCATGTTATCTTTGAATAATCATCTTTGAAACAGAATACACACACACACATATATATATACATATATATTATGTGGAAGATAGATAGGACCGATGAGTTAAAAATGCTCTTAACTGCACCGAAAACGCGTCTATTCTATACCTATAGTTTCCTCCATCAAGTTAATTAATCAGTTACTCAATTATCTTATATTTAAACATACTTTAATTTAATTAAAGGTATTTAAGACCTTTTACTTCTGAGTAATAGTTATTTAACAATCCACTTAGAGACTCCATTTTTATTTATTTTTTTTATGTGTAAAAACTACTTGGTGTAAAAAAAAACATACATAAGTTTTAGAATATATTTATACTAAACCTGTAATGTTATATTTTAAAAAAGGTCACTTCATTGAAATGTAATCTAAAATCGGTACTGGAATTAGTACTATATAGTATAGTACTATATATATAAACAATGTAAACCCGGCTTTAGTGTCATTTAGTTTAGCTCCCCTAAAGAAATTTTTTTTAATATTTACTTTACTCGTCAGCTTATTATATACGAGTAGGTATTATAATAGTATGTATGTATGAACTATAAATTATCATATCTTCTTCGAATGTGTGAATTTTTTACATTGAAATTTATTATATATTTTTACTTTCTTACAACAATATATATAGTAAAATATTCGTATACATTATTTAAAATATGTGAAAATGTACATATAATATAATATTATGTTATATAGTGAATTATGGTGTTCGATTATGATTTTATTTATCGACTACGACTTTTATCGTTTTCTACTATAAAATATGTCATATTTTGGGAGATAATAGTATAATCGACATTTTCGGGCAATATTTTTCGATAGCGTCACAAAGTTTTATAATACCTATAATATGCATGTACTCACAATTTATTAAAACAATTTGTTTGGTGTAATTACATATAATTCCGAAAAAATAAATATAACACGCACAAGCTATAAATAAATAATATATTATTATATCATATTAATACTTAATAGGTATAGCATTTAAATCGTCGGATAATTCTATAATTTCAGAATGCAATTTCCATATAATATAGCTTAGGTATTGAATGCGAATTAAAAAGGACCGGTTATGTAATTGGTTGTTATACTAAAGTTTAAAATGGCTTAACCTATTTTTTTTTTCAGAATTACGACCCATTTAGTAAATAGTAAATTCTATTTTTACCTCAAAATTAACTATATCGATAACTATTTATTGCAGATATGTACTATAAAATGAAAATTGTAGTTATGCATAGTGACAAAAATTTTTAAAAAATTAGATTAATTTTATTTATACGTAACAAAATTAAATTTAAAAACTATTCATCATTTTCCTGGAATACACGAGTAAACACAAGTATTATATATTATATATATAATTTTTTACATTACCTCAGGCTCAACAATTGTGTACACATTATTTAAATTAAAACTAAAATAATAAACCTGAATATAATTTTGACGAATATTAACACTTTTATACATATATATGAATTATATATGCCTAAAAGTGTTTATTATGTGTTTATATTATATATGATTATATAATATATTATTCAATAAGCATGACTTGTAACGAACATTTAAATAAAATATTGTAAAAGTAGGTCGAATATCGAAGATAACTAGTACGAAAAATGTAATAAAAATCATTTCCTCATATAAAAACAATATCTAGATGAACAACAAGCTTTCCAAAAAGTTATGGAACGCTGAGGTAAATTAAAGTGTGTAATCATTAAAATGTAAATCCCAAGTGATCAATCTGTCATGATTAAGTTATATTTTGGTATAAAATATTGTACAATTTAAATCCTTGAATTTTAATATGTAAATATTTTTCTAATGTTTGAAAATTTAAATAATTAATATGTTTGATTATTGTTCAAAATTTAAAAAAGATACAATAATAAGAGTATCAAAAATAATTATTGGGTAAAGTTAGGGTGCTGTTGCATAGAATCGAAAAATGAGGGGGATGTTAAAATCAAATTCTTGTTTTTAATTTTTTTTAATATATATATATATATATATATATATATATAAAAATAATTGATTATACTAATATTTAAGTACTGGATTCTCAAAATACAATTATTCGACAAACCACTAACCTTGAACCCTTATAATTAAGACCTTGTTAATTATTTAGTGGAAATTTAAATTTTACTAGAATCCGAAATATTTTTCAAAGAACTAGAAAAGGAATCGAAAATGTACAATGCAATTCAAACAAAACCGGAATCAGAACCAGAATCAAATAACTTTAAAGTTTTGTCTCTAGTTATTGATGTCTAGTGTAATACTATTTCCACTAGTCGTTTATAGCATATAATTGTTGAGACATTACTATGACCTCGTGTATCGCTAAATATTCTCAATAACTTCGATTAAAAATTAACTTATTGATATGCCTAAATACAAATCGTGACATAAAATATTTACCATTTCATGTTAACAGGACATCAGCTAGACTATATTTAATTTAAATTACAAAAAATATACATTTCACACAACTGCGTTGATTTTAATCCCAAATTTATTACAAAATCAATATCATAATAAAAATAGTACCGTTGAACGTCTTAAAAAATTTACCGGACATCGACAATTCATGGTCAACTGCCAATATATAAACCTACTCGTATTTATATATAAACGCACGTACACGCACATATATATATATATATATTTATATATATTATACATATAACATCTATTTTGAATTCAATTGGAAACAAAAAAATAAAAAGTAAACTCTTTTATAGTCTATAAAAGACGATGTCACCTGAAAAGTTCGATGGTTTGAATAACTTACCGACTTTCGTAAAATTCGTTTATAATCAATCATGTTTATTTTGTTCAGTGTCGTAGTTATAGATCTATTAATCATTACTGCGCTTCGAGTCAAAGAACCTTTAGACAATATCTGTTAAGCTGAAAAGGATAGTATGGAAAAAAAAAATCAATTTTTCATTCGATTGTTCTGTGGCTTCTTCTTCTTCTCCTTCGCCTTCTCTCCCAACTATTCGATTGTTCTGTGGCATTTGTTATAATTACTCCTGTCATCTATTGATTCCTTTATTATCTATATTCATAGTAAAATTGTGTTAAAATGTCGTGATCATAATAAGGATATGCAAGGAATAAATGGTAACTTAATAATTTTCCTTCAACACAAAAAAGTTTTTGATTATCACGTCTTAAGTAGGAGATAGGAGGTAATGATGGTGCAGTCCATTTAGTTAGTATAAATTTATATGTATATTTTATAATTTAGTGTCGAAAATTATTTATATCTATTTTTATAGTACGCAGTATTTTTTAATTATTACGGAACGATAAATTTGTATTTTAACAAAATGAAAATATACGTGTTATTTCATTCTTTAATTGATAAATTTTAATGTAAATTTCAAATTTTTAAGACATACCGATTGTGTCCTAACAAAATTTACTTTTAGTTACATTGTTGATCATCAACTTTGGTTCATTATTTTGAAAACTGCAACCAACCAAATTATAAATGTATAATTTCTATATTTACCAAACTATTATTTTTTCTCCATAAATATATTTTATCACAATAATAAAATATCAATCATTAATTTAATTAATATTCCAATGCTCCAAAATAATTTTTTTGAAGTTAATTTTTTTAAATTATACATCAATAACTACAAAACTTAAATATTAATGTTTATAACTAGGTAGAATCGAATGCTGAAGACTTTTTTTTAGAACATCTTAGGTGATATAGAAATGTGATTCAAATAAATCTAGTTAATTAATTTTATTTGCATTTTTTTGACATTTTAAGATCATTTTTATAATTTTATTTTTGATCTATTATTCAATAATTTATATATTATTGAATATTATAATTTATATATATTTATGTTATTTGAATAATATATATCATTAGTTTACTATCATTTTTTTTTATTATTATTATTTGACGTTACTTACCTATATATATATATATTTTTTATAAATTATTTTAGGTAATAATATATTTTTCATTTATAATTTAAAAATCGTGTATAAACTTTAGTTTTAAAAAAGTACATTTCACCGTAAAAAGTTTAAGAAAAACTGCAAAAAAGAAGTATAAATTACTTCATATAAATATAATACAAATACCAAATACAATATATAACTTAAACAATTTTAAAGGTATTTTTATACTTTTAAATAAAATATTTATCTTTTAGGGTCATTTTTTGTGTTCTTTAGGTCGTAAATGCATTTATTAGAGCATCAAAACCATGCCCTATTTAAAACAGTATTCATAATAATGAAATATAGGTAATACAAAACATATAAAAACATAAAATTCGAAAATTTTAATTATATCATAACATAATTGATGTTAAACGTATTGGTTTAAACATTATAATATATTTTTCTATATATATATATATATATATTTACATATTAATAAAGAAGCATATAACATGCATTAAATTTTCAAATTATAATTTTATAAGGCTCAATATTTATAAATAAATATTTGGACCAACCATTTTCAAATTTTAGAAAATAATTGAACGTATCGTACGACTGATATTATATTAAATATTCAGATTTTAAAACCAAAAATTACCCCTTTAATGACTTTCTACCCTTAAAATCTATAATAATCCATAAGAAAAATATATCGATGTAATTAAGTAAATAGATATAATATTATATCGATATTTTCAGTGTTAATAAAATAATGTAATACATTGGTGAATATGATATGGGATACAATTCGAGTGCTCTCATCAGATTATTTTTAAAGAGAAGCAGAGAGCCGTTTTACTTTCTTTGTATAATAGACCATTGTTTATTAATTTGAAATTTTGAAATGAAATCAATACATAAATTTACCAGAATTTCATCAAATTTAATCAGGTTACTTTAAGTTTTTTTAATTAATAAAATATATATTAAAAATCGTTTATTTTGAAAATGTCAATAAATCAAATTATAGACACGGTGTAGTTGAAAATTTTGTCATTAAATTAGAATTTATATTCTTGTGATAAAAAAAAAACAAGTAAGATATTATCGAAAAACAGGATTACAAAAATTATGGATTTTTATTAGAAATACCAACAATTACGATTGGATAAATACATAGGAATTATTCCAAAAAGTATTGAATTTTAAGTTTTTGGACAATGTATTTTTATGGACTTTAAATTTCACGAATTCATGAATAATTTGATACCTAGTCACATATTTTCTTTCTATCTTAAATGTATATTTAAAACGGTGTAACCTTGCACGCAAAGAAAATAACTACTTAAAAAATTTAATATAATAATTTCGAATTATTTTAATATGAACGCAGCACATAAATAAATTAAAGAATAGAGTATTTTAAGCATTTATAAACGACCTTTAACATTTTATAAATAGACTTTTTATGAATTTTCACTAATTTAAAGGGCTTGTAGAAAAATATATAATCCCAATTTTTTTAATTTTTCAGGAAACACAAAAAACTTATTTAAAAATATTAGACGAATATTAAAATGAAAACAAAAAATCACTAGATACTGTGATAAATAAAAAAAAAGGATTACAACTCGTTGATATGGTTATAAATTATTTTTTTTATTAATACTGGCATAAATAACAATTTAAATTTTATGGAGCTATCTGGATTTTTACCCAAAACTTTCTATTAATTAATTTTTATTTTATTTACTAATTTGCCAATTGTTATCAAAATACATTTAAAATGTTAAAATAGATTTATATTCGTGACGAGGAATATAAAAATAAAAAATAAATATAATACGTATTGTAATAAAATTATTAAATTAAAGATTTAATATGGAACATTACACGATATTTATGTTCATCAAGTTAATATCATATCGTAATATTAATATTGATAATGTTTTATGAATAAAATGGAATAATACACATATTTCGGTGGTTGCAAAAGTGCATGTAACATTTGCGCAAAAATTCAAAATCTCCGGAGCTACCAGATTTTTGCACGGAATAAAAATAAACCATAGAGATATATTTAAATTGTAGTTTGTATATGAGTATTTGGAGTGGTCTCGTACTCGGACGGAAAATATTGTCGTGTTTTTCTTAAGTATCGTAAACACTTAAAATACGAATTTCGGTCAAAAGTAAAGTTGTCTGGATTTTGCACGGACTCTTTAAATGTACGGAACGTAAAATGTTTTTTTTTTTTCAACATAATTACTACATTTTAGCGACTATAAAAATAATCATTCTACGTGCATACATATTGTATTATACGTATATTGGTTCGGTTTCTGTAAAAATATAAATATTATTTTGTTTTAGGTATATGTCATATATTTAGTACCAATAATAATATATATTGTAAAAAATAACAATATAATATATTATATGAGTGAAATTAATATACGATATTGTGAAAAAAAAAACATGCCTAGAGTATTCGAAAAAAATATAAAATAATTTTTTTGTTTTTTCATTATTGTTCATTTGTAACTCGATAACGACTTACGGCCAAAACTAGTATGTGTTACCTATAATATTTTTTTTCGAATACTCTAGACACATTTTTTTTATATAATAATATACGTAATATACGTATACACACATACCCGTATATATATATTTTGTTTTTTATATAACATTTATTTATTTTTAATTTTATAAAAGTAGGTAAGTATTGCCTTTTTTGAGTTAATTGGTTTTTTAAATTTCAAAACATTTACTTTTAGTGTCGGTGAGAAAAAAAAACCATTTAATGAAAATATCGAATGAATAGAGGTGGGGGGGAGGGATGTCGGAAGGGTTTGATTGTTTCTGATACCCGTTTAAAATATCGGCCAAAAGGCCGGCTAAAAGTAAACACGGCGTCTTTATGGCGGGCAGGGCCGGGCGCACCGTCGAGGTTAACTTAATGGCTCATTATAATGTGTTCGCGTTTCTCGCGTACCCCCAAAACGTATTAAGCCGACTAAAGTTTATGCGATCCGACACGATTCACAATATCGGATAATATGCAACACAAGCGGAGTTCGAAATGTACGGAATAAGATTTGTGCCTATACCAGAATGAAAAAATAATGAAAATTTCGAAAAAATTTCGTCCTTTTTCTTTTTTTTTTTAACCGAAATTGGAAATGCTAGAATAAACCCGGTGATAAAATGTACCGTATTGTGACGGTTTTATTAAATTATTATGTAGTCACTACATCAATAAACAAATAATTATTAAAAAAGTTGAACATTTACTCTATGATATGTGATCTTAATATACGCCACACATCCATTATTATTTATACAATCATTATTTTCTAAATAACTATCGTCTATCACATTTAATATAATTTTATTCGTCATTAGTCACTATATAGAACATATAAAGCCGTAACTGGAAATAATAGTCCAAATAAACAATTTTGACATTGTATGGAAGTCCTTAACTCGAAAAATAAAATATCAAAACTAATAATTTATCTTCTCCGAAAAACAAAGATTATAGTTAAAAAATTTAATTCTTTTAGAGCATATCTATGGAAACTGACAGTTTTTAATTTACAAAATCTTATTTGACGTCATTTCACTAAATATTTATTAAATTGAGAGATGACAATCTAGGGCAGCCTAAAATATATTCACCAATTTGAAAAAAAAAATGCTGAGTACAGCCATAAGAAGAAAATCAATTATTTTTATAGATTAATTATTTAGATATTGAGCTAAAAAATTTCGGGCCCACTTTTTGAAGGCACTTCAACACTGAATGTGATTTATTATCAGTAATTACTCTAATTTAATTTGTTTTTGTGAGATATAGACCTATTAACAGATGGGATGCGCAGATTTAGTATTTTTACGACTTCCATAATAATAGCACATTAAACTACGTAAAATATCACGAATAAAAATTGCTATAAAATTATTTTGCCATAAAATCCGTAAAAATTTCACGGATTTTAAAATTATATGAAATAACTTTTATTCATTGTTTAGGTATTTAAATAGTTTAATCAATTGTCAATATTAATTTTGCGGAGTAATGAATTGCTAATTTACCTGGGACTAAATATACATAATGTTTTCGTTCATGATATTTTTTATAATAATACTTAACAATATTTTATACAATAATATTTTTCATTAATTTTGGCGAATAGATAATTTTTTAATTTATTTATTTTTCTGTTTATCTGTATTTTCATAAGTATAATTAAAATATAAAAATGGCTCCAAACACTACAATAAAAAAATAATTAATAATAAAATAGGTAAATAAAATATGATAAATGTTTTAATTCGGTAAACCGATCGACATCGGGCAAACGCAACCCCCCAAACAGCAGTACGGTCTTATCAGAGAAATGTTTTAACGTCGAGCTATGCCGAGAAACGATAAATTATTGGAATTATACGAGTGTATACATATAGTTGCCGGCACGAAACTACCGACGTCTCGAAAACAATAGTAATGTCTGGGTCGATCGCTAGGGGTTTCTTATTATTTTTTAAACAGGACGAATGAAATGGAAAACATAAAAAATGATCACCTACGTAAACTTTGAAAAAATAAAACCTTTAGGAAATATTATTTCGATAGGATAACCTTAGGAATCGAATATTATACGTACAGCTGACTTAAAGTCGTTCTTGAAAATACATTCGTGTGATTGGAATATTCTTGATAAGCACAAATAACCACGCCCTTTCCTGCTATGAACGCACATATGCACATATACTGATAAGAAACTCTGTGAGGCTAATTGCTACGAACAAACGTAAAATATTCGTGAATGCATTTTAAACATTAATGATAATTATAAATATAAACTATTTGTATATTTTGCATAGATAATATAGAATGTATAAGCCGAATGTTAGCCTTCCTGTGCGTTCCCGGGGTCAAGCTATGGGGTAATATATTTTTTATTTCACGATAAAATGTATTTTTTTCTTTATTTATTTTAAAGTATAAAAAATTTAAAATTATTGTACTTTAGTAACAAGTATCAGATTATACTCGTAGTATTAATATTAGGTACGTGTAAAAAATAACACAATTATATGTATATATATTTATTCGTATATATAATATATAGGTAAAATAATATTATTGATAAATTGATATCAATTATTAGCAGATAACATATAGTAATAAGTTGATATGGTTAACTTATATTAATGAGATAATTAGTAATAGATAGTTACTACTGGTATCGATGGCGTATATACCAAATCTTCGTAAACGGTACTTCCGTGTTTAATCATTATAGAGATTCATGCCATTAATATATATTCATATTTTATATTATATTATGACATCAACAGCTAAAATCAAGTTGAAAGATGATTTCAAAAACATAATGAAGATGAAAGATCGGGATAATATCTAGTTTAAGTTAAATAACAAAACATATTGTGTTTTTCCAGACCTCCCAAATTTAATATTTTGCAAAACAAAATATGGATACCTACCCATATTTTTATTTGTGCATGTAATTTAGTACATATTATAATTCTATGATATTTTTTATCTAATTATTCGCTGGCTCCTTTCCACTTCGTAAGAATAATATTAATGTATATATAGTTATCATATTACATTATATTTTGGAAACCAATATCTTATAAAATAATAATTTAAAAAATCAAAAATATAAAAATCTCAAAACATTGGATCACGGTAACAAATAAAATGACTATATTAAATATATACATATAAATATATGTGTGTGTATATTGTACATTTTAATTCAGCAGTATGAAAGGACTTGAATATATATTGGTTTTTTAAAAGTGCATAATTTATTTGCTATGGAATAAAATGTATAATGCATCTTATAATACCTATCACAACTTCAAAATATCATATTATGATATTCAGTTATAACAATATACTGTGTCGATGAAAATAAGGATTAAAAGGACAATAATTCATTTTCATATTCAATGCAGTGCGGCAAATACAATGAACTATACATCACATCATAATATGTATTTTTTTCATCAACACAATAGTACCTATGTGGCTATATAATATATTTTAATAAACTCTAGTGCATAATTTCAATTTATAAATTAAACTATACTTACCTGAAACGTTATTTTCAATTACAGAGACTCATTAATTCGTATTGCCTTAGAACAGTATACAGTGGCGTCAATTGTAACCCTTTTTTAATAATACTATCATCAAAAGTATTTTTCGAATTGATTTATTTAACTGTAAAATATTATCGTTAATAAAATAGTTGTTATATTGTCAAAATTGTACAAAAGATACAAATACAGGTTTTTTTTTTTTTGGTAATATAATGACAAGATTAAATTAAAACCGATAACCCAATCGATATCTGGTTTAAATATACAGGTTATTGCACATATACCCCTACTACCTTGTTTTTTGACGTGCTGATCTTCTTAAAATTGTACCGCAAGTGAGCCATTCTGATTGATCTACATTTGTACGCTATATGATATACAAAAATAATACCTCGAGATTAAACCAGAAAAAACACTGAATGTCAATAAAAAACCGGCAGCCATCTTCTCGTTTAGCAACGCTTACATCAATTATTGGTATTGATTTAAATGTATTATTTTATTATGTGATTTTCATGTTTTTTTGTGCTTAAAACGTATATCCCTGTAAACATATGATTCATGCCGTACGATGTACGTTTTGCAACGTTAGTAAATTGTGATATTTGCAAATAATATTGCTTCAAAAGTCTGTTACGGTTATTAAATGTCCTGTACCGTTTTGTAAAAAAAAAAAAAAAAAAGAGTTTGAAAATCGTAGTACCCTAATATTGTAATCTCGCTGTAATATTTCGTAATTTTAAATTTCAATATGTTAGTTTATATAATTATTTATCATACTGATTGCTAAATGAGAAAATGGCCACCATGCTTTTCTGTGGTATGTATATAAATAGTGTTAATTTTCAAGAGTGTCCGGCCCATATAATACTATGTTATCACTATTAAAACTGATATAGTAATGGCAAATTCATACCACAGAATTCGGCGGTCATAGATATATAAAATACCTAGATAGCCATCTTGTGATTACTGTGTATTGTGACGGTTAATACTGCAGCCATTTGCAGAGGAGTTACATTATCACATAAATAGTGTCTATGTATTTTCACTTATCAGCTATATATTTATATTGCTTTACTTTGTATAAAAGTCTGCATGTAATATAATTCCTATTGTTAACATCGATAAAACAAATTGATATTCGATAGTCTTTTTGTATCACTGAAATTGGGAAACATTTGGGTTATGATAAGATCAAATATTATATAAAGTATAAACGCGTATGTAGTAGTGGAGTAGATATAGTGGACAGAGTTAAGTGGAAGTGTTGGACTAGGTGGCCGACTTCAAATAATTGAAAGAGGAGGCGAAGGAGAAGAAGTAGATAAAATTCATAAATCACTCATTTCTTAAGAGCTATAATATTAATTTTAAGAAGACATTTGAAAATGTATTTATAACGTATAGCTAACATTTTAGAATACCATAAGTATATAATATATTATATTATACTTAACAATATATATTGGAAAATAGTTAATTTATATTTATTCGCTTTACGAATAATTATAATATTAACCAACATAAAAGGATCATGAATGTTCATTTTTTTTTTTTATTAACATCATAAAAAATTAAAAAATCAAATTATGGTACGTACATAAAAAGCATCAAGTCCGTATATATATATATACATTATAATATAATACAATTGTAGTAAAAAATTTTATTTCATAAAGCTTTATCGATAAAATACGATATAAAACGGATAATTTATGTTACATATGTTACATAACATCTTTAACACATTTTAAATCATTTGAAATAAGTAATGGAAAAAAGCAACTTGTATGAATTCCCATATTTAAATTAAATAATATACTTTTGAAAATCATATTGTTATTTTTACAAAATATACAAATAAATGTACTTATATGTTTAATAATGATATTTCGAGTTTTATTTTTTTTTACTTCACATCACAATGCATACGATACAATGAGCGTAGTAGTGATTTTATATCGTTAAAAATAAATTACATTTGTTCAGAAATAAGCTTCCGTGAATATTGTCTTGCTTCTATGAAGAAAATATTTCTAAATCGAATGTTTTTTTTTCTCTGAACCCACTTCAAATAATATAAATCATACATAATATTATTATTTATTCATAGATATTCACATAAATATTTATAATTTAGATAAAATAAAATTAACAGTCACATTTTATGTAACACAAAACCGTGAAACACTATTATACAATATTTATGTATTATATATATATATATATTTGATTTATAAATATACATATTTCATAATTCATGGTATTTATCCAGGTTATTTAAAAATGTGAGATTTTTTAACGTAATATCTTGTTATATATCTTACAAATTAAACATAAATATTATTCGTAAATAATAATCGTTTATATTAAAACGGTAATCTTTTATTGTATTATATATATATTTTTAAAATGGTAATCAAAAGTAGTCTGAAAGTCCGGCACATGCAGATAATTAATAATCATAGTGTTTACCGAGTGGTGACGGAGGAAGAGGAAATGAAACAGGAAACAGGACGGATACGTGTTTTTCTAGGAAACTGGGCGGATATATGTTTTTCTACCAGGATAGAACAAATACAAAATGTAATAATGAGATTAACTGCAAGTCGTAAAAAAATATAGGATGTACTATTGTCAGACAGACCGGCGACAACACGAAATAGAATGGGCACTTTGGTACATAAATATCAACTTATACTGAAATTAAATTATAACTATTTATTTAATTATTTTTTTGAATTATTAATATAATCGAGTAATTTATATTTAGTTAGTAGGTACATAAATAATTATTAATATAATAAGGTAACATTTTAATGAATTAATTTATATTATTTCCTGAGAGTTTCTATTTTTTTTATTTTTTTTTTTTAATTAAAAAAAACCATTTTAAAAATTACTAAATTTGATTATCAAACTATTAACTCTTAAAAAAAAATCACTTGTTGAACATGTTATATATATATATATTTATATATATAGACTAAAAGATGTATAGGAAAAACCATTAACTTTATTTTAATTGGCAATATCCAGCGACACAGAAGCGTCGGGAGCTAAGTAAAAAAAAAAAAAACGCAACATCTCGGTATTGAATTGTATTTATACAGAAACCAGAACATTCTCATTTAAACCAGTAAATATTTTTGTTTTCTTTCGTTAAACTTGCAGGCCTAATGAACGAACAAAATCGTTCCAATGAGGTATCAATAGATCGATAAGGTCGTAGGCTATGTGCTTTTGTAATTTACCAATGTAATTAGTTGAAAATTGTTTGAGTAATAAACAAAAAACTGGTATGTTCATTCAAATAATAATGGTTATTGTAGAGATAGATTTCATTTTATTATATTACGATCAGACTTCTGGGTTTACGGAGAGACCTATGAATTCATAGTCAAAACGGTAATTAAAATTGAAATAATAATAAGATATGCGTTCTAAGTCGTGGAGCTCGCAGCTGTGACTGTTCGTATATTTATGTCTCCGATCATCTCTAGGACAACAAACAAACCGTAAGGTATTCTAGATTGTATTTCGGGCGGCTCCGAGCTTTTCGAACAGTCCAATCAATTTTTTCTTATTCAGCTCATAATAGGAAACTCTCGAGAAGTACTTTTTAACACATCCCCAGGAGCTACATATTATGAGAAAAAACATAACAAATTGATTAAATCTACTTATATTTGACCTTTTGAGCAAAACTAGCTGTTGAAGAAGATAGAGTCATAAGTGCCATAGGATTGAGGATTCGGAGTGATGTCAAGTTGTGTTATACACTCAGGTATGTAATATATTAAAAATCACCGTTTTTGGTATTCTCCAGAGAAGGCTATGTCCTTCCCTGCCCCACTCTAATGAGCACCAATTTACTGGGGCTCTAAGTAAAAGAGGAAATTATGAGCAATAAAAAAATTGATTTTGGATTACCCAAAAAAGTGACTTTTAGTATGTTAAATATCCAAGTATGCAACACATTTTGGCATCAGCCAGAGCCCATTTTGGATGTTATTAAATACGCTGTGGCGATTCAAAAAGTTACCCCTCCTTTGCCGTACTTATAATCGTATATCATTACTCGAGCATTTAAGTAGGTACCCAAAATTCCGATTACGTTTGTATATTCAAACAGTATCACGAATTATCAGTGTTGGGTAAGTTACTTTTAAAAAGTAACTAAGTTACGTTACTAGTTACAAAATTAAATGGTAACTATATTACTTTTACGTTCACCTAAATACAAAAGTAATAGTGTTACATGACTTTTGCAATTCAAACAGTAACTAGTTACAATGACGTTACTTTCAACATTTTTAAATATGTAAAAAATGAATTTGATAAAATAAATTATAAAAATATCTTAATTGTTTTCTGATAGTAATATAATATAGGTAGTGAATATTTTAAAATTCAATATCATGCCTACTACTCCAACTTATTATTATATAAATTCATACAATCGTTAAAATATCTACTTTTCGCAGATACGATGGGTCATCGGCAATTTTAGTCAAATTAACTAAAATAAATTATATTTTTTATTTATAAATATGTAACGCGTTATTTTACAAAATCACTTACAGTTAATTAACGTAGTTACAGTTACGTTACTACAAAAATGAAATAACGAAAAAAGTAACTATGTTACAGTAACCAGTAACGTCTGTCGGGTCACTACCCAACACTGCAGATTATGCCGATTAAAATTTATCAGTGATATGTGATAACAATAAATTTATATGAGAATAACAAATATCATGGAATAAAAAGCAGTAACAGTACATACTGTTATCATTACTACTAGAACTCGGGCTCCATTTGGGATATTTAGGCGTTTCCATTATTTACCATTGCGTGGTCAATCTATATGTAATAAATCAATGATACAACCTACGGTGATATTTTAATTATTATTCGCGTTATTATATACATATACGTATAGCTAGTCGATACACTCGTTAGTCGTTACACAAACAAATAATCGGGTCGTGTCGCCGTCTCCCGTCAGCGCATGGCGTGTAGTATTTATTTAATATCGTCAACCGACGTGGTCATTTTCAAGTTCATTGTATTTGTCTATGTGCGAATTCTTTTTCATAATTTAAAATCAAATTTAATGCCCTTTAAATTTTTTATTGTATAAATTAATACTAATATGGTAACTAAAATCCAAAAAAGGCGATCTTTGCAAAAAAAAAAATTATCATGAGTCTATTAAGCCTAATCGTGTACTTAAAAGTATTAAACTATGTAGTATTAAAATGGTTCAAAAAGTTATTAAAAAACAAATGTGCATGGACAAAAGAAAAGCATATCAAAACACTTATTTCCATTTCAAGTAAATGTTGAAAAATGTATTAATACAATCATTGGTAAATTATTAATACCGCTGGTTATAAAGGTAATTGAATAGATTACTAAAATGGGTGTAATACTAAAATCCCAATATGTAAATAATTTATTGTTATTATTTATAATTTATAAAAACTAATTATATCTCAACAAAAACACTTCATACATTTCGTGTAAAAAACGCTAATTGAAAAATAAACTAAAATAAGTGATATAAGGTAGAATTTAAGTAAATGGTCTAATGTGTAACATTTGGACAGTGGTGATTAATCAAAATTTAATATAAATTAAATTATTTATATTTATTTATTTTATAAATTATTACAACTGAAGTTATTTCAAATTTAATTTACTAATGTATTTATTTAAACCGTTAACCGGGTACTTAATAACTATAAATTATTGACTGGATCTCTCGGCTAAGTAAACTAAATTTGAAATAATTTCAGTAGAAATCATTTATAAAATAAATAAATATAAATAAAATTAATTTATATTAAATATTGATTAATCACTATTGCACAAATGTTACACATTAGACCATTTACATAGATAAAATATAATAATATTTATATAACTTATTTTAGTGGTTTTTTCAAATTTTTTTTTTAACTTAG
>CAWVNS010000109.1:0-36800 GCA_963930675.1 Gnaphalium uliginosum
ATCTCAATTCATCGCCATTAAGTTATCCAAAAACCGATAGAAAAAATAAAAAACAAAAATTAATACTAAATTAAAAATATCCAGACACCGGAAATTAATATAAAACATTTTTTTTTTTTTTAGTCATTATTTAGGAGATATTGAAGATTTGGTTCTCAAATATATACTATTATATAATAAATAATAATGGATTTTACATTGTAAAAAGTTTTTGCGAAATGGAAGAATTTAAGTAATTAGGTAAACATTACGAAAATAAACAAATAAATATATATTATTTTACTGTAGATTCGAGAACCCTGGAAAAACGTATAATTTATTTTACTTATGACTTCTATGATATTCATCTGATATAATTTGTTTTATATCTTTGAATTTGTTTCTCAATTTCACATTTGTTAGTGTTATCATATATAATTGATAATAGTTTTTATTTATTTTTAAAATTCAAGAATGCACATGTGCGTCTATAGCTCCAGGACGTTTGCCTATTAGTGCATACATAATATGCATGTTCATAGCAGGAAAGGATTAACATAGGTACTGTTCAAATCTCATAGCCATATGTATGGTTTAAAAAATAGGCCTTAAAAGTGACATTAAGTTTCAGTTGTTACAAAGAAAATGTAAACTTTAGCTAAGTTAGTTAGATAATGATAAATATACTCGTAATTAATAATTTTCAGCGTTAAAAATAATTAAAAGTAAAAAAAATATTAATTATAGGTTTTGTATAAACAAGTTTTATTAAATTTTAAGAAAAATGAAAATCCAACAATTTAAAAATAGTCAAGTATCAGTACCATTTTTTTACTGTTGTGTTATCACAATATTTATTAAAAATCACGTTCACGCTTTATAACTACAACTTTTCTCTGAATAATAGCAGAGTCAAAATGTATACAAAATATGAGAAATGAGAATATTTACTGTGTCATAGGGAGGAGTTTTTTTTCAATTTGTGTTTTTAAATACTTAAAATAAGTGATTGAAAATCGTGAAATTTAAAAATTTTTAAATTAAATAAAAACATAAAAAAAATGTTTAACTAAAAAAACTTTATTGTATTATAAATTTTAATACCGCTAAAATATATATAGCACCCTCTTAACATTAATTTTTTATCTAGTTAATATCCATATTTTGTTTTAGAATCCTTTTATTCCAAACTAAATTTGTACTTCCTATATGTTAACAATGTTGATTAATATTTCGTATATTTATATGTGTATGAAAAAAAAGTCTTTACACTGAATGATTGAAAATTTTCAGTACAAATTTTAACTGGTACATTATTATTGTCTATGGACGTACTTATAAATTATTGAAATAAGCATTTTAAATGTTTTAATAGTTTATTTATATTTAAAAATACATAAAAAAATATCAAAATGTAGTAAAATTTTTAAAGCCAGTTTAGTATAGGTACTTATAAAATAAGTACATGTACACAATAAATATTAATAGTACTAAAGATGCGTAGTGTGGTAAAACCGATAGCTAATTGAATTTGGTCTTTATGGTGTAAAACTCAGCGTGAAGTCAGTGGTATATTTAGGATTTCGTTACCCCAGGTACATGTGTTTCCGCTGCCCTTTTAAAAGTTGTTTTGGCCTTTGCTACACCTAAACTGTGCTAACCTGAACCTAATCTGAACTGTGAAGTCAAAACTTCTAGACGTAATAGTGTAATATACTATAAATGACCATTTATTCAAGTCTGGGAGTGCCATAAAACGGGGTGATTAGGGTCAATTGTAGAGGTTTTTTTGGTAATATCTCTAAGAGCTTTTAACATAAATCGCTATTTTTTTTTCTTAACGAACAGTAGTGACATGTCTCCAGATATTATTTATTATACAAACACACTATTATACCTTTAATGTTTTAGGTTCTGCGTGTAGCAAGGCGCTATTGATTTTACAATGATGTTTAATTTTTTTCTTCCCGTAATCAAATTTTTGACCAGAATGAGCCGAGAAGAAGCTTTGGCGTTGATATATACGATATCGATAGTAAATCGGCTCTAAATGGTACCATATATACATAGCATTTTTTGATATTTCCAGTGTTTCCTTAGAAAAGAAAAAAAAGTTCCTTCTGTACGGTGTGTATGTATAGACACTACATATACTGTACATACTTATACTATATACATTACTATATACATACCTATACAAAACTAACCTACCAACATATTACCTACACGCGGTGTATGACTTTTTTATAATATTATTATTTTTATATTTTGTATTTATACGGCGTATACTGACATTTTAAATTCAAGCGTTTAAAATTGGGCCAATATATATATATATCATTATGTGGTTTATATTTTA
Organism: Gnaphalium uliginosum; assembly: GCA_963930675.1. Lineage (NCBI taxonomy): Eukaryota > Viridiplantae > Streptophyta > Magnoliopsida > Asterales > Asteraceae > Gnaphalium > Gnaphalium uliginosum. Next base: position 2,339 of record CAWVNS010000109.1, read on the forward strand.
TTATACTTATATTGGCTGTTCGAATACGATTTGCGAGTTAATGTAATTTAATAAATAGTGTGTAACTGGTTAAAACGTTTACGCGGATAATCGGGTACTTATATTATACCGAAATAATGTAATATAAAATGGACGCATTATAAAATGTTCACGTTTTTAATTGTACCATATGTCACACCGAGCTCCATTCAGAATCGTTTTTATCCACAGGAATGATGTATATCGTTGCTTTCGAACTCAATATATATATATCCACTATACCCATATAGATAATAAATATATGGATGGGTATATTGAATGCGTGCATGGGGTTGCGGTCCATTTTAAAGAAGAGAGAAGTCACTATTAGAGTGTTTCTCTTTCTCGCATGAGGTATATTTTAAGGTTATGTTAAACTAATTTGTAATGAAATCATAGATAATATTTATTATCTATGACCCCATATAATTCATATATAAAATTACCAATGATAAGATGTCAATGTCCCATCCATATATTTATCATCTATATGACTATACTACCGCACCAGCTAGTATATCCTATCCGACGCGCGCAAAGTGCATCCGATACTGACGAGCTTTTTTAAATATATAATTTTTAAAAAAAGTGGACCTATTCATACCGATTTGGGACGAACAGGGTCACCCGATTATTTTGCTTTATAAATCAACAGTACGTTTACGATATAAGTGTACCTATTTAAACATTTAAAAGTATTTGAAAATAATTTTTAAAGGGATTTGTTTTCTTGTATTTTTGTACATGGCGCATGTTGCATTTTATAGGCACTTACCTAATATAATCATACTGCGGAAATCGATCGTAAATAATATTTTAGTGGTAGCTTTTCAAACGTCTAACAGTATCTAATATAATAATGACGATCGTTATAACATTATATTATTATTATTATTATTAATCCTCGGTCGTCCCATAACCGTCGGACATCCGATTTCTCACGGGGGCATACGAAATATGTAGTAAAAAAAAAAAATAATAATAATAATAAAAAATCTGGTCGGCAGTCCGTGCGTGACACGTAACACTACGGCGGGCCGAAAACGAGAGGAAAATGTGCGCACACAACAAAAAAACGTTACATTATATTATATACAGTGGTATATACACCGCGGTCGCGGTGTAAACCGGTCGTGTCACGGAGGCGGCAACAGGCGGTACATAATATACACGGACCTGTTCAATATCATATTATTATAATGTGTATACGTATATTGTAATGTGTCCGTTCACATTACGGTTATTATCCGATCAACGTGGTTAGACACTGCGAGACGGGTAAATGTCACGGCGTGACGATAGATAGATAGATGACCGGTGACGGTTGTACAGAAAGAAACGGCTAGAATAAGTGAGACGAACAGAGAAATGTGAGAAAAAAAAAACAAAAAAAAAAAAAAAAAAAAAACGAGCTCGACAAACGATGTGTGGGTGCGTGCGGATCGAAAACGATTAACGATCGTATATAATGGTAGTTATACGCCGTCACGACGACTAATATTATCAATAATATTATGTATATATATATACAGTGTAATAATTAGGCGTTATTTGGACCTAGTACGTATGTATTATTATTATTATTATATATTTCTCGGGTTATCGGTTAAATTCACTGAACGAAATATAATATCTGCGCGATTTCGATAAAAAAAAAATAATGATGATGATTTAATAATAATACGGTTGTTAACACACACGTCCAATAAAATATTTGTTCATTTAAACAGTAAAATAACGAAAAAACGGTATTATCGATTTAACGATGTCTTCTATCGGTGTCTTGCTGCGGGACAAAACTGCAGTCCAATTGAATACAAATTTATTTGAATCAACAAATATTTTCCTAGATATTTAGTAGATATATATTTCTTCTCCGTAGAACAAACGCCCATTTGTTAATCAATAAATAGTCAATTCAAACGGAATATTTTTCAATTTAATAACATATTTTATTACAACAATAAAATCTGTATTCGTTTTACAAATTATTTTTATTAAATTACAACTTATATATATTTTGTGAAATTTACAAAATTAATTTGTTATTGTATAAACACGTTTTTTATTAATTTAACAATATATATATATATATATATATATACATTAAAATAATAAAAATTGTATTATTTCAATAAATATTCGTTTGTTAAAATTTGATTATTGCGTATTGTTAATTCTACCAACGATATATGGTTTAGTGTTGAATTAAAAACGCATTCTCAAAATTCGTTTTAATGATTTGAGGGACGATTAAAATATTGAATTCGTGTATATCCGTAAGGACACATTGTCCTGCAATATTGACGGTTTACCCTAAGGTAAGACCTCGATCGACCGTGTCTCGATTATCCGTACTCGCGATTAACCGTACTCGCACTCTTCCGAAAATTAGTATGCACCAAAAGTAAAGGCATATATAGGCGCGTATGCAGTATATTGTACGTAGGTTAAGAACATTTTGGCTTTAATGACGTCATGAATTTCAGAAAAATATGTAAGTGAAGTAAGGAAAATCATTTCAAAGCGCAAAAAATAAAGACTTAATACTTCATATTTCAAACATTGATAACTTTATAACATGAAAATGTGTACACATAATATGTACATGTGTATAACATTGTACACACGTATGCATATAAGATATTATATTGTACATTATTGTAATTTGTTAAATAAAAAGCCTCAATTAACCGTGGTTTTCGTTTATCCGTGCGATCTCTCCCACCATTCCCCCGGATAATCGAGGTTCTACTGTATATTGTATACTATTAATAAAATTATTCTAAAACTTGGCAACTCGGTATTTTTAAAGACGTGTCGATTTAAAATCTAAATTAAAACGCTAATTTTGTTGCAAATCCTTATATTATGATCTAAAATAATATGTGCCTATAAGTAATGTAGGTATTATTTTTATGAAAATCAAATATAGTTGTTTAAGTCGTTGCAAATTTTTTATTTTATTATTATAGTATTCAAAAATAAGTACAAGTTTCATATATATAGTCTGATAATGCATAAGTGTATTTTATAAGATAGATGGGTAATATAATATACATTACATTTCATGGAATGTATTTGGTTATTGAGTACTGGCAGTGTCAAGCAGAAAATCTGTATTCTTTATGGATATTGTACAATAATTTAATTTTGAATTTTCGGCAATTTATCCTATTTAAGAACACACAAAAGTTAAATCGGAAGCCTATATTTATTTAGATGGATGTCATTGTATTATGTTATAATTAAAATATAATTGCAAGAATAAAAATCAGTCCGTCCAGCGCAATTGCAACGAACACGCGTACGCCGTCTTCGATGTTTCAATAAAATTGTTATAAATTGTATAAAAGTGTAAAATTACTTCATCATTCTAGTTTTATTTGTAGCTCAATCTTACGAACCTACCGGGAATTGCATGTTTAAATGGTATCGTGTTCAGAAAAACCGATTATCATCACGTATAATACTCAGATTCAATATGTAAGCTTTTTGGAACCTAATATAAGTTAAATTTTTATAATTCTTCGATCTATGTATGTATGTTGATTTAGTAGATTGTGTTTTAAATCGATGTAACTGATACAACGTCAATACTTTTGAGGGTATAATAATTTAGGGTTTAAAATGTCCACATATATTGCAAATATATATTTCATATTAGTGTCATCAGGAAATCAAAGACTATACATGAAAATGTATATGTAATTTAATAAGTTAAATGCTTTAAAATTTTTTTAATAATTTAAAATTATAATACTAGTTGAAAAATCTACAATGCTAAGAAATAGTAAATAGGTACCACTTTATATTGTCTATTAAAAAGTTACTCAATAGGTAGTAAGTTCCTTTTCTTACGAGTAACTAAAGCAACATATTATCAAGTTACATTTGTTTGACATTACCTTATTTATAATAAAGTAAATATTGTTATAGTTATAACTATTAACAATAAGTTACTTAATTTCTAGTTAAGTAATTGCAACTTAACTCGGTTACTAAAATCGAGTAATTCGCTCTGCAGATTTGTTTATATAATGTATTTTAGATATTAAAAGAATAAACAACGGGTAAACTCTTTCTAAGTAGTCTTATAGTTTATAAAATGATTATTTTAGGCTGCATTTTTATTTTATTATTCTTCATTAGTAAATTGATAATAATATACTATTGTACTATTTGTGTGATAATTCGATACCCGTTTGTTTCCATAATAATCATTTACCTATTGTACTTCCATTAATTTATCGTTAAACGCGTATCACAGTAAAAGCGCATATTATAAGTATACCTACAAATTTATACCTAGCTTAATGGTATAAAGAGTTTTATCTTACATAAGAATTGTGATTAACTATTATAAACTGTATATAATATGAATAAATAATTGTAGATCACGTCATAAGTCATATTAAACCATTACCTAAGACCAAAGTACTTGGATTTTTTTTCCATATGACGTCATCATAACGTTTACACATCTGCTCTCGTTATGGTAATAACACTAACTGTCACTACCTTAACTATATTATAATATAGGGTACCTGTATATTATAATAAAATACAATATTATTGTTCGCACAAAACACGAGTCCGTTTCGTTATATATAATAATAGGCATATTGTGTATTTAAAATTCCGTCAAATAATATTGGACATAAAACGTTAAACTTTAAAATAATTTTGTGTATTTCCAAATAAATAAAAGTTCATTATGACGTGCATATTATTACATTATGTACGTCGTGCAGTGAATATAATTACTAGCAAAAGCAAATAAATGTAAGTTAATAAGCGTACTGAAATATTAAACCGGAACAGTTGTTCACGAAATTATAATTTTGTGCTCAATATTTGTAACGAATTAAATTGGAGTTTTAGTACTTTTCGATGTGATGCACAATAAGGTATAGGTATAACCTATAGAATTCCCATTAACAGTAAACTTCCGTTATTGTTATGACGTCTTATATGAGTAATAAAACTGTATTAACGATATATTATAATAAATTTATATGGTGTATAAAAAAGTAATATAAAAAAAAAAAAACCAAAATCGATTATTCCGTTTTTACGACTACATTGCGTAGACATAATGTTATATTTTTCAATTGGCACACGGTACCGCATATTATTATATGAATGAAATGCCATTGTACATAATATATTATATATATACCATACGCGTCATCAGTCGCATCGGAAGATTTCGTTTTCGAATCGACGCCCACACATCGTGTGCATCGCCTACAGTGAAATATATTCAATATTATTTAATCGTTCGGGATATAAGTCACATGATTATACGGCGCGTTTCCTGACAGTGGCAATCGCTGCGTACAATCATTATATGGTTTTAAGTCGAGTAAAAATCCGCGAAACAAAATAAAACACTAGCTACTACACAGCGATGATAAACGTGTCCGAAAACCTATTTATTTTATTTTTTTCGTCTCTTTGTGCTCGGTAAATTCTTTGTTAATTGCCGTGTATTATTGTCGTACACCCATACATAATATACTTACACGTGTACAGGAGACTCGCCCTGACTTCCGTTATTATAATTAAGTATAATATAGGTGTACCTTAAATAATTTCTGCCGGAGGCGACGTGACATTCAAGCCCGACGACACGATCTATGGTGGATTTACTATAGCGGGTAACCCCTCCATATATTGTTCGGAACACGATATTGTGTTACTTTCGTTTTTGCGTTCGCTCGTATCGTTTATCGCATATTTCTAATGTTACGTTTTTCGCAACCAATTGAAAATATATTTGCCAAACGAAATCAACGAAATCTACGCTGCATAATATACTGCATCGTACGCAATTGAAAAAGTATAATATATTATAGTTTTAAGTGTGATACATGACCTCTAAAACTTATTCTCGTGCACACGGATAGTTTTTGGTTTTTTTAAATTCCCAACACTGCCCCACCCCCCCCACGTTGGGTATATATATATATATATATTTTTTTTTTCGAAATTCACATCACGGTGACAATAATATAAAAATCGCGATTTTTTCTTTATCCGATATACAATGTCAAAAAAGCATAATGCCCGTGTAAACGTTTCAATCGAATAAAATAAAACGACTTTTTTTTTTTTCTCACGTGCGTACAGTGTGTTGTGTGCAAATCAAAATGTATATAGACGACAAAACCATAGATATTATTATATTTCTGATACCGAATGTAGAGCGCACGGCGCGGCGGTGGCGAAAAGAGTTTCGAGTGTCAAGCGCACGCGTTCCGAAAACGGGGCCAAGGGCTCTTTCTCTCCTCTCCTCTCCTTTATTCTCCCCCCTCCCACGAATACACTTACCCATGGACGATAAGAAGCGCTCAATCGAATTTGCGTTCGAAAAATAAAATAGAATATACGACGACCACGGTAACATGTTTGACTCGAGTACCTATATTATATGTATAGGCAGTGCCAGGCTAAGATCACATCTAATGTAGATTATAAAAAATGTACTAAAATCTTAAAAGTGTCAAAAAGTATATTGGCCTAATGTTATACAACACAAAATATAATAATAATTAGGAAATAATTTTAAAAGAAAATTATATATATATACGAGTACCTACCTATATTATAAAAATAACAATATTCTAAATATTATATAATACAAAATGAATATATATATTATAAAAAAATATATGCCCAGAGTAATCGTAAAATGTTCATAAAGGTATCAACTAGTTTCGACTATAATAGTTATCATATCAGGCTAAATCCTGCAAATACTATTAAGAGGACACATGCATTGCCAGAAAAAATTGTTCTTGAGCTGTAATTATATTTAAGAAACTAAATTTTGACACAATATTATAACATTGACATAATATTTTAACAGTTTTGTTAAAAAATATCGTGATTACACAAACAATGAAAAGTGGTACTAACACAGATTTATTTATAATTACTTTTTATAACGTACTTAAATATTTTTAAATTATAAGATTTTTATTCTTCTTAAAATGTCATACAAATTTCCTATACAGAACTCCTTAAAAATCGTACGTGTAACGTCCCTTTTGGTAGGTAATGATGTATAGGTTAACCTGATGATGACTAATAGACGAAACTCTTTTTGCCTTTATAAACATTTTATGAATACCTACTCTAGATATATTTTCTTTTTATATATTTATTATAATAATTCATTTTTTATTATATATATACATTATAAAGGTATTGTTATTTTTATAATATATATTTTATTTTAACTATTAGGATCCCCAAACTGCTATAACTGCAGTCTTCTAGGAGTATTTTGATCAAACATTTGAACAACGTCATCTTCTTTGAACTTTTCTTTTTTATTGCATTACAATGATTGTGTTCATACATTTTTTTCTTTTACCGTTCATTTTTTAATAATTGTTATTAACAAGATTACAACTACAGAATATAACAACACTACAACTATTAGGTACTGAATAACTGCAATCAAATTGGCGCATAAATAGCTAAAAAAAAGAAAAAAAACACGACATTAGCCCATGGGGGGGGGGCTATAGCCCCCTTAGCCCTCTCCCTGAGTACGCACTTGTATATAGGTATGAGAATAAATGAATAATATTGTAATCGATTCCACAAAAAATTTTCTAATTCATTGTACCTATATAATATAATATGAAACACGCGGAAAGTGTTCAAAATTATGGAAAAAAAATCGTTAGCTTATAATATTATATAATATAATAGATCGGAGAATATAATATATAGTGATCAGTGAGCTAGAAATTAAAATATTGGCAGTACCTACCGAGCAAATTAGCTATGATAATTTGTATACATTTGAAATATCTATACTCGATCGAATAAGTATAAGTCGATCAGTAGGTATATATCAGTCAGTCCACGTTATTATACAAATTAAATTAAAATGAGTAAAACTATATGTATATAATATAAATATAGGTAGGTACACGTATATCACGTAAAATCACGAGACAAAATGCAATTTTTAATAGATAAAACCATTGTTACGCGTTGACAATTATAATATAATACTACATAATATAGTATATTTGTATAGTTACTATATATAGTGTATATATATAATGTATCACCATAGTATATATTATAGTTGAATACATTCACTATTGTCCAATTTTTTTTTATTTACGATGAATTTATTTAGAATGGTAATGGCTAAACCTATACCTTATCAATATAACGCATAATAAAATACAAAAACCTATTAAAATAAAATTCTAAAAACTGATAGTGCGTTGCACAACGCACATATGTATAATATTATGCTATTACACCGAGTAAAGTACATTTTCTAAATTAGTGAAAGTGCTTTTAAGCCATTGGTGTAATTTGTTTGTTATTGTTTTAGTACCGCAACGTTTATATTTTATATATTTTTTTTTTATTGAGTTTAATATTATATTAAAAACGAATAATAATTGTGTACATACGGCAGAAATAAACGATCATGCGACGACGTTAATGAAAATCAAATTATATTATGTAAATAATGAGTTACAATGGCTAAATCGGATACACCTTGCACTCAGATTTTAATAACAGGCTATTTAGTGATGTATACTGCTGCAGGTACACGCCAAACCCTATTTAAATTAATGTAATTAATATTTACTTTATACTACATTAGCATATTTTTTTATGGCACAGGTAGCGCGAAACGCTTGTAAAAAATATAAACAACCGAAAAAGAAAGTGAGGCCAACAATGTACCGGCTATATGTATATTATACAGTGGGAAATTCGAATATTTTATTATACATAATATTATTATAACACTATATTATTAAGTGATTGTTTCGAAAAAAGTGAAAAAAAAAAAAACTATCACGTCTTAATCCTACAACAGCGTTTATAATTAATGATTTAATTCAGTTTTTGGTAATTTGCATTTATTTATTTATTTAGACTAAACTGAAATGTGTGCACATTGTCTAATATAGTCGTATAATACAGTAACTCGTAATATATTAGTAAGTATATATTTAAATATATATATATATATATTTGCACATTTATTTATGACACGTTGAATGCGTGTGTTATATATTTGATCATATATGAGTAAAAATAATGATTTTATATCAACTCCGAAGTATTTTAAAATTATATTTAAAGAAATTGAATTATAAAAATATAAAAATAAATTAAAAACTAATTATTTATTAGCTGCTCGTATAGGTATATTATATACCTATATGTAACGTAAATCGTGTTTGACTACTGGGCTTCGAACGAATCAATTTAGTGAATTACGATTTTGAAAGTAATTACCAGCTATTTACTCGGGTCGTGACTAGCGAGTAAATAATTATATGTTCGTTAAATAATTGATTGAAGGATTTTAATTCTCGTCTATACCTATAAACGACAAAAATGTTTTTCAATTATGCGCAAAATTTTGTGAATAAAATAAAATGTGTCTTCCATGTATTTTCGACCAAACGTTTAAATTTCAATTGCGTTAATATATATATATATATATATACGCGGATGCGAGGGGAAAAAATATGATTTTTTGACCAGTATTATATATATATATATATGTATTATGCGACCAAACTAGATTTAACGTCTGACGAGACCCTCAGACGGAATAAATACAAAGAGCCAAAGAACGCAGCTGTCCGTTTGTACACGAAAATAACATTAGTCACCCAGTGTATATTTCGGTTTTAAATCTCCAGACTGTGAAAAATAGGTATACCAATAAGCCAAAATTATTGAAAAAAATAAAAATAAAAAATGCAATCTAATTATTATCGGTCACAAATTTACGCATATACAGGCACGAATATGGTGCAGCCGTGCATATGATGCTTGGAAGCTAAGGACTTTGATTTTATTCAAGTAATTTGTAAACTTTTAATTCTATAGACGGAGCAAAACTAATTGGAATTGTTTGTGACTACAATTTTAATTTAATGTAAGTCCTGCAGATTATTTTATTATTGTTTTTTAAACTTCATAATTCTGAAAACTTTAAGCATAATACAGTGCTATAATAAATTACTGTTATTATATATTACTCATTTCAGCCTATAGAATGCTGTGTAATGATAAATAAATATTTGCTTCTTTTTTTTATTTTGTTTACAATATTAATCGTAGACCCTTAAATTGAAATTATTGTAACTTTTCTATAACTATTGTTTGAAGCTAAAACTATCGGAATGTGTATTTAATCGATCTTTCAGCCGAATTGTGCAACCGATCAAAAGTTATCCATTGAACTCCCGGTTGCATATATAAAATATGCGATGACTCGATTCGTATAAAATCTCATTCCAACTCGATGCATGGCGATTTCCTGGATACTCATTTTCCTCGTTTTATGACATTTAATAATAATTTTATCGTCATTGACGTAGGATAATTAATAAAAGTATTGTTTACTGAACTTAACGTAATTACTAGTTTATTTAAATAAATTGTTGCTCTGTACAGAAAAAATACAGTAGTTAGAATACTCAACGTGTTATTTGTTTGTTCCAAGATATCTATGCTAATTACTACTGTTACCACATTTCTGTTTAAAATGTAATGATAACAATCAGCTTGTACATGGATTTAAAACGGTAATGCGCAAAGTATTTCTTCCACAATACTCCTTTCTGCTTATTACATGGTTCCGAGTTCATCAGTATTCCGCATCCTGTAAATATAAAAATAGTAGAATTTTTATTATGATATATCCATACCATGTTCGATCATGAATCATGATTATTATTAATAATATATTATTTGAATTATGGTTAGATAAATTTATTGTTATTATTCAAATTTAAAATAACAATTATAAGAAAGACCAACGAAGGCATCAAATAAAAACACCTAAAGAAGGTAATTTTCTGGTGGCCGTATTTAAAACCGGTGTTTTCTTGATGGACATAAACTCGGATGTGATGATAAATATACAAAATATTTTTTGGTGTCGATGTTTATTTGATAATTTAAAATCACGAGGATTATGTTGATGGGTTACAATACACGCATTTGTGAATTACATATTTTTACTAAGTACAATATATGAATATTTAATATTGGAATAACTACAGAAAATACGATTGCATACAGTCTTTGTTAAACGGGCATATGCAATGGTACACAATTTGACCAACCATACAATTCGATAACTATCATGTCTTTGTAATGTTGCTAAATTTTCTAGTAGTTTAATTTGTATTTAAAAATATGTACTCGTATATATTATTTACATATTTTACTTATTTTATCATACGACACAACATAAAACAGTTTTATTTCATATACTTGTTAGTTATTAAGTTGTAGATAAAAAGTATGTATATATAACTATTAAAAGTTAAAGCCAAAATTAATTATAGATTATATTCTTTAAGGGCGGATTTGAGATGCGATGGCGACGTGGCGATCCTAGGAATATTTTTTATCATTATTTAAGGAGTATAAACTGATTTTGAATAGGGATTAGCTCTTTATTTCTAAATTATCCCTATTAGCCCCCTCCCCTTAAATGAGCTTCAGATCGACCACTGATATTCTTTTATTTTATTCTAATATAATTATATTTACAGAAGTCGAAAATTTTCAACTACTTGAAAAAAAAACAATGTATAAATAAGTACAATTTTGTTTAGATTTGGGACCTTAATAATACCTCATACCTATTTTATTATTTTGATAATTTTTGCTAATAAAACGTACGCAATCGTATTCTGTGGAAGTATTATTGTAATATTATGTAATGCATCGGGAGAAATTTGTCAAACCTTACGTCCTTGAAAAATCCATTGCAATTTTAGACAAAACGTATAAATTACACGAATCATAGAAAAAAATCGGATAATATATAATAAGAACATACCGCTTATGTTTTGAAAAAAGAACATAATATATTTTAAATGAAAACATAATATCCAGTGTCGGTTTTCATTTACAATGTTTTATTATTTATATAATATTATACACCAATTATGAAGCTAATATATTTCTATATTTTTCTAAACATTATAACATTATAATATATGAATAAGAAAAATATTTTAAGCAAATTTGATTATAAATCAAGTACATTATAGTTTCATTTTCAACTATACGTCAGTGTATATTATACAACTGACATTGTATTTTCATTAATACATTAATTTAATTTACATTCATTAATTCATCAACCGTTTTTCTTATAATATATACAATACGCATTTTGTTACACTATTCACGTTTTATCATCAACAGTTCAAAAATCTTTATAGCTTCGATAAACGATTCGTTAAAACAATTAATGTTAAAAAAAACAGATTAGGACGTCATATACCCAATTTTTAAAAGACAATTTTTATGAAATTTCAAGAAAAATGAAAATCCAATAATTTGAATATATTTAAATATATTTTAAAATAGTCTTGTGCCAATTTTTATTGTTATGTAATTGCGATATTTGTTGAAAAAAAAATATTATTTCTACGAAAAATTACGATTACTCGTTTCTTAGTGGTTTAAGATTAAAAACACCTATTATAAAATCGAAAGTTTATAACATTTTCGAGGGAATACAAGTTTTTCAATAAACTAAATATTTTGCATACAATCATTCAAAATTTTTTTTTTTTTTTAGTTTTTTAAACGGTTATAACTTTTTTTGTGGACATTATTTTTTAAAAAGGATATGATATTCCCTCTGAAATGTAGTTAGCTTTAGATTATGTAATAGGTGTTTTTATTCTTAAAGCATTTTAAAACGAATTATCGTCATTCTGCGTAGACATGATTTTGCACTGGAAGTCGGGGGTATCCATGTCCTCTTAATACATTACAATATTGTAGAATAGTTAATCGATAAATTAAAATACTTTAGTTGATTTACCCTACCAGTATTAAAAATCGTATTAGGTTACAGGAAAAAAAAAATGGTGTTAACCATAATAGCTAGTGGTATTACAACGTATTTATTGTATATTATATAGCTGCGAATAATAAAAGAAAATATTTAAGTCCCTCGAAGTATTGTGTTTTTAAACGGAACATATCATTATATACTGGTGTCACTTAATGTTCAATTTAAAATCACTTATTCCTTCATACAGCTGTTTATTAGGTAATATTGAAAAATGTGCAAAGACGCATAACTCTATACATAACTATAAGGAGTCTTGGTAATGTTAACCTTGGAATATTAAAATTACTCAATCCACATATTACTACCTATACGATTGCAGTGCATGAATGTATATTATAATAGCTGATCGATACGCCAAATGTCAATACACTCATTTATTCGTTATTATTACCATTTGTATATATGTAGTTATATATATACAATAAACATATATATAATATAATATTATCAATGACCATTGTAGAATAATTCATTTTATTTATGTATATTTAATATTATATATATTATCATCTGAGAATTAATTTTAATTCTAGCTCGATCTGCTCAACAAATCACAATATAAATAAGTTAGTTGTAATTATATATAGTGATAAGGAGACGTAAACTCCATGCATAAAGAAATCATCGTTCGATCATGGATGTGTCCTGTTATGCTGTTATATGAGTATATACATAATATATATTATATATAATATAGGTAAGTAAATACAATCATAATTTTTATAAAAACTAAAAAAAATAAAATGGCAAAAAAATTCTCGTGACGATTATATATTATAAAAAAACTTATGTAATATTTCAAAACTTTATTTATAGGACATTAAAAACTAAAAAGTAATATTAGAAGCAGGCACGTAGCCAAGGGAGGAGGTGTTAAGACTCGTCCCTCCCTATTTCATATGTAAGTCAAAAATATATTATTTACCTACTAAATGCTTCGGGTTCCAATAAAATGTGTAGTTAGTTGATTCTATTTCATATTTGATATTATTATTATTTATCACGATTGAAGAATAAATTAGATTTAGTAAGATTTATTGGTTATCTATTGTTATTGGTATTCTATACCTTGACGGTAACATGTAGACGTTCAAGCTGCTGTTGGACATTTTTATTGATAAGTAACGTCGCGGGCAGTCTCGAAAATTCTAGAATTAATAATTATTGTTACTGTTATTTAGTTGTGTTTTTAAAATTTATTATGACTTTTCTTTTAAACACTATGACGTGTGCGTTACACATATTATTATGTAGGTATAAAAATCATTCCCACACCCTCCTTTTAAAAATGATTAGAAATGAAGAGTTATTATTATGAAATTTTTTTTATAATAATTTAACGATCGAGTTATAGGCATAATATTTATCACGTTAATAGTACTTATAAAATTATAATACACTGAACCAAATAGGTATCATTGGTAGAATCAACAATGTGCAATAATCACATTTTAACAAACGAATATTTGTTGAAATAATAACATTTTTATTATTTAAATGTATATATTATTAGATTAATAAAAAATGTGTTTATAATGACAAATTAATTTTGTAAATTTTACAAAATTTATGAGTTATAATTTAATAAAAGTAATTTGTAAAATGAATGCAGATTTTATTATTGTGATAAAATACGTTAAATTAAATTGAAAAAATATTCTGTTTAAAAGTTTGTTCTACGAAGAAGATGAAAGAAAGAAATGAACATAGAATATTATTATGATCGAATTAACAAAATATTTGTTAGGTAATTCGAATTAATTTGTATTCAATCGGACAATTTCACCCAAGACACTGATAAAAGACATTGTTAAATCGATAATACCGTTTTGTAGATATATATTTGGTTCAGCGTGTATATACAGCTGCTGCAGTATAGGCAGGTAACGTGACTCGGTATATATCTTCTAAAATCGAGTGACTATATTATATGACCCCCCGCAGGTTGATAGAGAAAAAAAAAAAAAATTGTAAACAAAACATAGTCATATAATAATAATTTTTTCGTACGTTTTTGTTTGTTTTGAAAACATTATTATTATACGGCGCGAAACCGACGGCAAAGCGACTGTATTATTACAATATATTATAATATACTGTAAATATAATATTATATATATATGAATAATTGGGATGTCACCGCACGTAAAAGTTTTGTGTCAAAATCCGGTAAAAACGGTCGTATAGAAATAATAATAATAATAATAATAACGACTTTCGTAATATATTATACACGAGAATTCGTGACAAAGAAGGATATTATTTTTCCCCCGGCCCGCCGACACTGTTCGGGTCTCCTTAATCCTTATATATTATATTATACAATATATTATAATGTACACCCCTCTTTCCACGTCCGGCCAACCGAGGCGCCCACACAACCGTACGCGCTGGATGTCACATAGAGACCGTATCACCTGCACACACACACACACGAGCGTATATACACGGACGATACACACACACACACGCCAAAGTCAATGGAAAAAATTTACTTGGTCAAGTTCAGTTAACCGATAAATAAATTTAACCGATTAAGTTAACACGTTGAAAACATATATTATTATTATTATTATTATTATTAACTTAACTCGCGGTTAAAAATAAGTCGATTTTTTTTTCCGTTTAACATATTATTTTATGTCTTAAATTCCAAGACATTTGTTTTTTTTTTTAATTATTCAAATATTTATGAATAAAATTTCCACCGTTCACTTTTTTTCCGATATTACAGTTTGTATAGGCGCGCACTATGATACAATTTCTCGTGTTTTACGTGTTAACCTGTAACTAAATTAATATATAAAAATTAACGAATTAAAAGTTAAAAGTTGAGCAATGATAATTAATCTAGTCAAGTTAATCAGTTAATAAACAAAATTAAATTAACCAGTAGGGTTAAAAAAAAGTTACGCGCACACACGAAAATACACGGGCACACACACGTACGGCGCCCTTGTAAAATGTGACCAGTCGAACCGGAAGTGGTATTCTTCGAACTTGTAACTATCGCGCACGCGTATAATGTACGCGTATCGAACTACGACGGCTTCGAGAGTGACGGTAATTCATCATCATATGTGTGTGTGTGTGTGTGTACACGCATACAGTCACAAATATACACGTTGAAATACACACGCGTGTGCGCGGACGGACGTGTTGACCTTGTTACGCCGCCGGTCGTGTGTGTGTGTGTGTGTGTGTGTGTATGTGTGACGTATGCACACGTTCACGTTTACAACAATGTGCGTATTATTATATACGTGTATTATTATTATTATTATTATTATTATTATTATTATTACGTACCTTGTTTGTGTATACGGTATGGGTTACACGCATTATATACGGTGCTGATCACAAACGCGCGACGAAAGCGAAGATTTTCGTATTTTTTCGTAAAAGATTCTAAATATAATTTTTTTTAATTTTTTTTTAAATTCAATTTGCCCCCCCCCTCCTCCCCCGGAAATATGTCCTCGATAGAGAAAGCACACAAATTTTTCGCGTTAAACGAATAACGGAGGGAACGCCGCCCGAGATATATACATATACCAGCTATATATGTATAAGCAAGGCTGGGCATTTTACGAGGTAAAAGTTAAAAAGTTAAGTTAATTTTAATTAAGTTACTTAACGCGTTACTTTTTTTTTCAGAGATTAACTTTTAACTTAATAAGTACTTTTTTATTAAAATTAACGTGTTAACTTCAAGTTAACTTTATACAAAAGTATCTAAATTAAGTTAAATTTGCCCGAAGAACAATGTACATTTTCAAATGAGGATTTAATTTTTTTGTATCTATACGCAATTTTAGTAGGTACCTAGCTAGAATAGCATGTACGTAATCGTTAAGAATCGATGTACCACTCACGCACACGCCGCGACGTTGGCCGTTCACGAATATTGCGCCGAGTCCGGTCTTTTTAACTACACGGAGGCTGGTCCATCCAGTATAGAAAATATATATTGAAGTATAGTAGGTATACTGCTTATTTTACACTACATTAGTGTGAATCAAACAATATAATGTAGGTGTCTTGGCAGTTAGAAGTTATTTTCTGATTTCTTATTTATGCATGGGTTTTAAAACGACGTGTCGTATTTTTATTTTTACATGTACACACTTTTTCAGGCAGAAGAAGTCCCGAGTAGTTTTTTTGAGCGTAAAGAACAACCATCCTTCTTTACCTTTTTACGATATAATAGGTATATGTATATGTCGACTTTTTTTCCTTATAAGGGAAATTGTAACTTTTAACTAAGTTAAGTTACTTTTTTTTCAAAGTTAACTTTTTTTACTTTAAAAGTTAATGAAAAATATACGAGTAACTTTTAACTTACTTAGCTTATATTATTTTAAATTAACTTAACTTAACGAGTTAAAAAATATCGTTAACTTGCCCAGCCTTGTATATGAGTGCGCACATTATACGGCGAACGAGTTATAATTATAATATATATCAACAATAGTCACTCGCGGTTATTGCACATTGATTATTTATTGGCATCGAATCAAATCGTAACAACGTTATTGATAAAAATCAACGTATATTGCTATGGAAAATAATATATGGAAAAAAGAAAATGTGACCAGGGTGTATCCAATGGAAGACTATATATAGGTAACAAATAGTCATCATCAGATTTTATATTTTACATACCTATACCTATACTTTTATATAACATGTTATTGGTTTGAGAAGGTATATTTTGTGTAATCTATGTGATAAGTGAACAGGGCCGTCCCGATGAAGAGAGAGGTTTGGGGATGTATCAACTCCTCGACTTTGGAAAGCAGTCGGCAAAATTAAGTTCAGTCAGCAAATAGTATAGAAAAAGTCGATGTATTTTTCGGAATTTTATTTAAGTCGGCAAACTATAAATTATTATTTGAATTTTAGTCGATAAAGTTGATTACTTTTTTTTTTTTTGCTTATATTTTTTGTAAGAGAAATATGATATTACTTTTCTCACATTTTCGCGCCCTCCCACTCTCAAAAAAAAAAAATATATATATATTTATACGGGGACGACTATGTAAGTGAATATCTATGAATATCTATGGGTAAAGGTTCTATCTATGCAAATTTTACATTAATAACTGAGCTGAGCGGGGACCTAGTGGTTTTAGTTTTAGAATGATAATTTTTTTTTTTTTTTTCAATTATTCTGTAAACAATTTTTCGACCAGAAAATTTACATCTAGTTGGTATACATTATAAAGAAGTTATTGTTAAATTTTCCCAATTGTTTTTTGATGCGTAATGAAAAACTACCAAAAGAATGACAAAATAACGGCAATGATACGATTTCGTCAAATCTTGATTTTTTACTTTATCGTAATTTCGAAAATAATCATTTTAAAACCTTGAAATGTTCATCTAATTCGTTTTTAATATCCACTATATTAAAGTTGATTGAATTTAAAAGTTTTTGGCTATTTATATAAATTTCGAGGTTTTAAGTCCTAAAAGAGATAATTTTGGGTTTTAAGACCAGAAAATGTTATACAAGGTTAAAATATACGTTACTCTAATTAAATTAAAAAAATTTCAATATACGTCTGGGTCACGATTTTTAAAGCTATTTTAATTTTTTCGATGAAATTATATAGATTTTGTGATATTTAGAAGTCTAAATAATTGTAAAATGAAACGAAGTACTTTCACCCTTAATAACACCCAACGAACAAAGTGCTTCATCCCCTGGACTCATTTTTTTCTTATATTGTAAATAATTAATAACTAATCAGTAATTATAAATTCTAACTAAGAGTTGGTGCTATTTAAACAAGTTAAACTTTATATCTAAAATTTGTTATCAATATTTTGTTTCCATATAGGATACATATAGTACATAGTATATAGGAGCACCATAGTTCCAAAACATGCGATAAAATCTTTTGATACTACACCCGTGCATTTTGTGTACCTATATTAGTCCGGGTGTTTGTTATTCTTTGCTTTTTAAGCTCACAGTTTGTTGGAGTTCCCTAAATTACAGTATATTCTGCATAAATCCAAAAATATTTTAGGTAATGACTTAAAAATGAAAAGTTATAATAATAATTTAAAAATTTAACTATAGGTATTAATAAATTATAATAATATACCATAATATAAAATTATGTTTTTATATTGGTTTTTTTAGAAATTATCACTAAGATGCAAATTAAATGATTATCATAGGGTAGATGTACATATAATAAAAATATGTTTAGATATATTTTTCAAAAATATATACAATAGATATCTACCAGCATTCTTTTTTTATCAAAATCAATATAACATAATAAACAATTATCGAGAAATCAGCCGATTACTGTTTTACGAGTGACGAGTAGGTACCCGATTATAACCCGTCCAGTTTATCTGCGCCCTTGGCGACCATTACATTTTTAAATTTGTAGGGGTTATTAAAATTGTGGAAGCACACAAGATATGTTGCCTATATACTTCTTTTTGAGGTTATGCTTTCGGCAAAATACTGATTACCCAATAATATCAATGATAATATAAAAGTCGCACATTGTAGGTATATCACACATCGTTCGATTAATATTTTTGAACCCCTGATATGATCAAACGTGTGACGTCACCGAGGGCGCAGATGAACTGGATAGGTTATACATTTTTGTAGACCATATAATATATTAATATATTAGATATATAATAAAATCAAAATTATATATACTGCTGACATTCTGGTCTATTTATATGTCTCGTGTAAAATAATAAATATAAATAATAAATAAAGTATATATAATATTCTATATATATAAGAAATAAAAATCGTAACAACATTAATAACATGAAATACGCAATTTATATGGAATTATATATCAATTTATAAAAAGGATAAGTTCCTAAAAAAACTGCTAAGGGAACTTTGACGTTTGTATACTTTGTTTTCGTATGTATTATATCATCCGTCCAGTTCATCTGCATCCTCGGTGACGTCACACGTTTGACCAAATCAGGGGTTCAAAAAAATTAATTGAACAATGTGTAATGTCTAAAATGTGCGACTTTTATATTATCATAGATATAAATGGGTAATCAGTATTTTGCCGCAAGTACTCCATAAATAAAGGCAACATATCTATGCTTCCGAAATTTTAATAACCCCTACAAATTTAAAAATGTAACGGTCACCAAGGGCGCAAATGAACTGGACTGGTTATAATATGCTATAGTATTTTTTTTAATTGTATGATTTTACTTAAATTTAGTGTCGAAATCAAATATAAAGAGAGGAATATTATTATTATGGTGCGTTTTTAAATTTTGCTCATTCAATGAGCTTTAACTTATATGTCAGACGGTGTATTACAAATTGGCCACTCGGTACATTCGAAAATAGTCTTATTTTAAAATTTGAAAATAGTCGATAAAACTCTGAATTCAATTCAACCACAACGTTAACATTTATATTTTGTAAAGCGTAATAATTTTCCTGTATGGCCTATATTAGCTAGCAAATGTGGGTGTGGTGTTCTCTTATATAATTAAAACTGTTATATAATAATATCTCATAAATCATTTATAAATCGTACCTAATTTTATACTTCCCTGCAGGTAGGCATTGATATTACGGCTAATTGTTTTAGGTAAATTATTGAATTATATACGTACCATACGCATATTATATAAATTAATAATTCTATATTATTTTTACACCATTATATATGTACATAATTTTATACAATCAATAATTTTGTATATTGAGTATATACGTACCTATTATATTATTATGTTTTGATTGATTAAACGGCGAATAGTATACTTATATAAGGATAACATAAGTTGACATCTAATATTATTATATGTTGTAACGTATACCTATTAAAGGCACTTCTTATAGGCCTCCACTCAGCAAACTCAAAATAGAAGACCTAACTTGAATTTTATTTATGTATAAAATGTTTCCAATAAAATGTACTATACAGTAGCTACCACAATATATTAAAAATTTAAAAATCCGCATGAAAACCCAATAAATAGTTGTACAACTATATATATATATATATATATACCTATGGCCAAAGAGCGTTTAGAAAATTTAGATATTTAAAATATTTAGTTTTTAACAGTTGAGAAATACAATTGTGTACTTATATAGTCAAATTATGGTTGGTATGTTTGTTACTTGATGACATTTTAGTAATTTTATAAATGTATCAATAAATTGTTTTTTTTATTATTATATATTATATAATTAAATATAAAAATCATTAACATTTTTCCAAAACAGTATATTATATGAAACTATATTGGAATCTAGGTTTAATCGATTAATTTGATAATAGGTAAATCATATTATGGACTGTGACGTGAGTATACGTAATCAATGACACAAATAATTTATACCTATTACCTATCCCGGAGCTTAATATAAAATATTAAAAGAAAACGTTTTGAAAATATGTTAGAAATGTGAATAAGCTTGTCCAAAACAAATTGTACAATGTTTCAAAATATTTCCACAACTTTTTAGCAATGGTCACAAAATATTTTGAAAATAATATCATTTTCTTTAAATATTTTAATGCTGTCGGATGTTGGTGTAAATTTTACGAGCATTTAATAACATTTCAATATACTGAGATCAACAGAATTTCTACGATATGTATTAATATTATATAGGTGCGTCATAAATGTTTAATACGCAAGTTAATCATACGGATTGGGTAGTGTAGATTTTATAGGTTTTTTTTATACTTTTATACACTATAAACAAACAGTAAACGTTATGTTATCCGAAAAAAAATCGATTTGTCATTTGACCGATATGCTGCAGGTTAAACTTCTATACAGAGTTAAACGAGAATACACTATACGCATAATAATAATAATAATAATAATAATAATAATAATATAACTATTAATTAGTTCCTTTTCAAGACAAAATGTATATTATACGTATACACTCATAACATGAAATATAAAACTTCAATTCATAATTATTGTGGATGTGATAATGAATTAATGAATTTTTTTTCCATTTCAGGTTGGACGTTTTTATAAATTATCGATTGTGGAATTTTTAACTCTCTCTCTCCCTCTCTTCCTCTTTGTATAGTGAGCATTATCATTATCAGCACTATACAAAAATATACGCTGCAGCAGGTCATTCAATACCGATTTGAATTCGTGTCGGTTATGAAAGAAACCGGATCGACCGCGACGATACAACGCATATTCCATCAAATCATTTATAATGCATATATTGTATGCAGCTATCGTATCCGTAAATAATAATAATGTTATTATTATAATAAATATAAAATATATAATGGAAAGGCAAAAAATGAAATTGTAGTTCGTGAATTTCGAGTGTACCTATATCTCACAATATTAGTAGGTAATAGTTTTTACGTCAGTATAGATTTATAGGTATATATATTATAATTTATAAAGTATACTTAAGGATGATGTTACTAAAGAACACTCATTGAATTTAAAAATATATATGTACTTTAGAAGCATTAGCATTACGAAATTCTAAAAATCATTTCTATATATTTCCGATAACTATTCGACATGTGGTATGTGAGAATAAATTGTAATATGTCATGATATTATATATATTTTGTGATATATCGAAACTTGAAAGTAAAAATATCGTTTAATTCTTTTCAGTATTCGTGATGTATGGATGCTGGACAAGATAATAATAATAATTAATAATCAAGGCTATAAAGTAGGTAATGAGTTACTATTTTAAGATGTCCTAACTAAATAACTTAATGGGTTACATGTCACAACTATGTAATGTTAACAATGAGTTATTTTTTTATTTTATATATTATGTTTATAGTGTTATTCAGAAAAAATTTTTTAGTTTTTTTATATTTAGTTTTCATTTTCTTATAAAATTTGATTATGATAATTAATATTTTACTCCATGGCCGTTTAAATTGATGTTCTAAAACATTAATGTGTTATGAATTATTTTTACTTCAATTATATCAATACTTCGTATAAGAATATTTCGAAATTATCAAATTATCATATTATTGAAATTCAATAGATCTGATCTTTTAGTAAAATAGATAGTGAAAATACATAGGGCAAAAACTAATTATTAATTTTTAACTAATAATTTAACTTTGTTATTTATTTTCAAACGAGTTTGAAAAGTTAGTATTTTAACTTATTTTACATTATTATTCATTTTTTACTAACATAACTTAAACTTAGAAAACAAGTTATTTAATAATAATAATAAACATATTACAGTCGTTGAATAATATTGTATAATATATACCTATAGGTATATTATAAAGGCTGTAAAACCTATAATTACATTTCTTGAACAAATGTACTTATGATAAAATTTGTGTATAAATTCTGTGGTTGATTTTAATGAAATGCGATGAAGGCAGTTTATGAAATATATAGTGTGGGCGAATTCATTTATTCGTGAAATTATGGGAAAAATATCGTTAGTCGTAAAACAACGTTTGGGTGGCGGCGGCGGTTTTCAAAGATAAATAATGCGTTTTTTTTATTATTATTTCTTTTTTCTTAACCACTTGAACGACTCGAGTGGTCTATAAAGTTGTTTAGGTTACATATTCTTACATATTATATACATATATCTAACAAGATAAAAAAAAAATATCCAATCATTATTATTATAGACTATATATATATATATATATATATATATTATATATACCCATTGTTTCCCATTAATCATTAGGTGAAATATTTTTTCTGTAAACGATTCGTTATGTATACTTAGACTGAAAGAAAATAAAAATTAAATTTATCCCATTCCAGACATGTATTTATATGTACTTATATACGAGTACAATGCCTCTACACATATGGCGTATTTAGGGTTGCTGCACTCGTATATTTCAACGATGGTGGCAGCTCAGATGATTCCGGATGAATAACCGTGTTCGGGCATATATTATAATATTATATTGTCGTTGAGTGGAGTCGAGATGAGATAATTAATAACGATAATGGCGAATATACGACAACTACAGAGATTGAGTGTAAATCGTAAATGTACAATATGTAGATAATAGTTACTTAAATTTTTTTAAAACTAGTTTAAATGAAGTTAATTATAAAAATGAAATTTAATAATAAACAGTAATGTTAAGTTAAAATAACAAGTTTAGTTAAGTTTGTTTAAAAATAAATAATAAAGTTCAGTTGTTATATTATTGTTTTTTCATTATATGTTTTTTCATTATATGTTTTACTCGAGTTGATAGGTAAATGATATAACGAAGGTATTTGTTGAATATCAATAATATAAGGACTAAGATTTTATAGAATTTTACGTGTTTTTTTTTTTTAAGATTTCACGGGTTTCAGAATAAAAAGACTCTATATCACAAATTTATGAAAAAGATTCTTTTTTATACCCAATTGTTGATTTTTATATGCATTTTATTTTAAAATTGGAATAAGCTAACTCGCTTCATTACGGATTGACTAATGAGTTACGGAAAATCAATATTAAGGTAATAATCGTATATAAATGAAAAAATGCTCTTCTGAACAATTTTAAAATATTGAGATTAGAACCTCTTGTTCTCTTGTTCTCAGCCTATGTTTTTAGAATAGCTTTATAAGTATAGGTACCTACAAAATATAATCAATCGAACGATTTATCAACAATGGAAGTACAAACATGTAATTTTTATTTTGGATTTTTAGTTTTAAGGGTATGGTTTTTGTGCATTTAAAATTTGTAGAAATTGTTTTTACAAATCTTTGAAAATGGATTAAATGTTTTAATCAGTGGTTCTTGTTGTTTAACAATTTGAAGGAGTAGATGATTATAATCTGATGAAACAACGACTAAGATTACATTTAACTTCTAAAAAAATTGTTTTAATTTTACAATAACATTTTATTGTATATAGTTATTGATTTTAAGATTTTAATTCGGGATTAAGTATTGGATACCTACTAAACTATCTAAATAAAGATATTAAAAATAAATATATATCTATTATAAAAATAACAATACGTATATTATATAAAAAATAAAATGTACCTAGAGTATTTAAAATGTATTATGAATAACAACAAAAAAAAATTCTCATTACACATACACAACATTAGTCTATAATGTTTATTTATTTATACCAATTTTATGTACCTACAATTTTGTAATGTAATTTTTTAATCTATAACACTTACCCAAAATAAATATAGTTTAATAATAAAGAGAGATTGTTATGTTTTTAAATATTTTCAGTGCTTTAAAATGCTAGCCCTAATTATGAAGTATTTCTTGTTCTGAAAATACCTTAACACGTGATTAGATAATAACCTATCTTCAATAATTTATAAGATCAATAAATGAAATATGATTATTATTATAATCAAATGACATAGGAAAATCGAAACAAAATTGTATAGATAATAACAAAAATATCAAAAAATACCCCTAATAGGTTAGGTACTAACATTATTATAATTACTGTATAAATAATAACTTGTCTAAGTTATAGGTATATAACGCATTACACTTGTCGTTAAAAGCATAACCCATTTATATAACTAAACTTTTAACAAGTTCTGTGGCGAATACAATAATGTTAATGCACTAATATATATGTATTATATTATATATTATTATTAATATCAATTTTATTTTAAAACAAAGGGAGAAACGCGGTAATAATCGTCCTACGTGACATATAAATAATCGATGATAATAATAATAATAATGTACTTATACGTACACCTACCTACATAATATTGTTTATTATACTTACGGATTGTTCGTGTTATGTTATCGGCATAAAACATTGTTTCACCGTTCGATGACGTATTTTAAAAATGACGTTCCTCCGGACTGATTATATATACCTATACATATACATATATAGGCACGTGTACTGCAACTGGACAAGTCAACGCGTTATAAACTGTATATTATAATGTATATATATAAATAATCATAATTTAATAAGTGAAAAATGTCGTACGGAAATACCATTTTTATATTGTGATAAAAAATTTAAAAAAAAATAATAATAATACAAACAAATTCCGCGTATAATAAACCATCGTCGTGGGCGTGTGTACAGTGTACGTGCGAAACTTTTGGAACGATTTTTACGGTTTATCGTTCGAAAAAAAAGCGTTTTCCGATGACAAAAAAAAAAAAAAAAATCTCACTTTATAGAATTAACAATAAAAAAAAAAAAAATTTTACGTTATATACATGCTATACTCTATATAGTACCTATATATAATATTATATAATATATAGGTTAGGTTGTCAGAATGCAGCTGTTACTGTTTTTGTGGGCGAAACCAATGAATTTGGCGCCTAAAATGTTGAACCTGCATAATATATATACTTTATATACTTACATATCTACATATTGTGTGTATATATATATATCATAAAATATAATAGAGGTCAGCAGAGGCGAATATAACAGAGGTCCTGAACGAGAGGGGCAATTTACGAGTTATAAGAAAAAAAAACACATTGCCTTCTCATTGTATCCGCCCTTGGAGGTCAGATGAGGTCATACACTAATAATTTTTTTTGTTCATGTTTATAAATATTATCAATTTGAAGGTAAATATTTTTTTAATTCATCACTGCAGTTATTGCAAATTTTCAATAAATATGCGGTAAACTATCTTTTAATTTATATAATATCTATGTACCTACTTTATATCTGATCTACGCCTGAAATGATATATAAACGATATTTTTTATAATATATATTTGTTTTTAATTTTATAAGAGTAGGTATTACGTATTTAAATCAATGCATTTTTTTAATTTTTGAAATGTATATATATATATATATTTGAAACAATATGCCCACTCACGTCACGGCAAAAGTTATAATTTCGCAGATAATACATCGTACCGCTGCATGAAAAAAAAAAGCACTAATTCAGCCACGTACCTCGGCGTCTGTAATCTGAAATTAAACCCACACATTTCTCCTATTTACCTATATAATATACTTATATATACATTATGTTTTCCTGCTATACATTTTGAATGATTGACTAGGATAATTTTATAAAAAAAAAAACTTGTACAGTTATCAACAATGCTATATTGTAATTTTTCCATTCAAAAAGTTAAAGATTTCTAGAGAGGGGGAGTCTTCAATCGCATAGCTTCCCCTTTATTCGGCCTTGGTACATCGACCACTGTACCCGGTATATGCCATGAAATATAACTACTTATACATAAAGTACATTCGTATACACGGTCATAATTCAATATCGTCGTCAGCTGTGAGGATTACCTGGTACACACACGTGACATACGTTAATGCTCATAAATATGTCGTTTTTATTGTATGTATGTGAAACCTTGCAGGACACAATAATGACAATGCCCGAGAAAGGTTTTATGCGAGTGTATATTCGTGGAGTCGTATTGTGGCCACCTTATGGACGACCATAATAATATGCAGAAGACAAACGTTTGGGTATTTTAAATATGCGTATTTCGATACGTTTTTTAGATGGAAAAAAAAAATCTAAACGTTCACCTACGTAGGTACTCATATATTTTGCCACTTATTTATATTTCACGAGATTTGTAGTAAATTAACATAGCGCAGCAGCGATGAAGTCCGTGAAGATATTTAGGAATTTACATGGTCGGCGTGAAGCCACGGGCGAGAAATACACCCCGACTCAGGAAATGAAGTCCGGTTATTATTAAGTCAGCAAATAAGAGCAGTCGGTACATTCAATCACGGTACATTTAATAAGGAAAAGTTGATGATCTATTTTTGCCTATAAAATTTTTGGGAAAGAGGTCGGAAGAATTACTCAGATAATTCCCAGAGAATTTCTTAGCACCGACATCGAACATGACATAGAACGAAATGATAGAAAACACTGAATTATTGTTTATATAATACTAAAAAATACTATTAACAATTGACTATTTTATTATTCATAAATTCATTAATCATTTTCACCTGGTGTTAGAATCGAACTAGGAAGAACTGTATGTCTGTATATCATATAAAATTGTGATGGGACACTTTTCTTCGCAAAATAATCTTTACTTTTTGGCCCAAATATAATTAAATAGTTTTTTATGTTTACTCAAAAATATGAAATGACCTTTTTCGCCGAATTTCCTACAATAAAGATTTTAGTAAGCATTTAAATTAAAATGACAACGCAAAGATGTACAAAAATTACATTCCCGGACTTTTTGAAAATTCAGGAGAATCATTAAAATTTTATCAAATTTTAAATTGTTGAGTTTTGACACATTCTTTATAACGAACAAAAACACAAACATATTTTACAGAGTAATAAAAGCCACTACCTATATCACTCGTGTTTTGGAAATTGGAAATAGTAAAATAGAAGTTCTACGTTATATTATATTCAAAAGTGTAAGCGTAAACATTGATCATCATTAGGTATAAACTATATATAACTATACTGTTATAAAATTAGTAAACTAAAAAGATAAATAATAATAATAACAATAGACTGAATTATAAACACATAATAAGTAGGTATTACATAAGATTTAAGTGTTGGAATTCGAGAGCATAGCTTTATATGTATGTTTATGGACATCTATAATAATACACACTGTGCAATAGAAAATATACAAATAATCGAAACAAAAATAAAATGAATAAATAGATTTTGATACTCAATAAACGTACGTGGCCTGAGTAACGAGTGAAAGTATAACCCATCTCTATCTATCACTAAACTAAAGAAATTCGATCATTATTTCCCATAATTGTCAAAATTGTAGGTACAGGTACCGATTTTATATTTGGGCTTAGCTTGTATTTTATAATAAATAAAATAATTTTAGGTATGTTCGATATAGATATATCGATAGTTTTTATTAATATTTTTTTGTCTACATTATCGTTTACATACGCTATGAAGTATCTATAGAAATCAACTGTTGTACAAACGAATAAGTTGATTGTTTATTTGTCAATTATGAAACAAAGACGTGTTAAAAGTTAAATCAATAACAATGCACAAAATCCGTGTCTTTATATAATAATTATAAGAACTCATCAATTTAAAAGCACTATATTTATTTATGCAAACAGTAACGACAGGCTGACGTCGTGATGATATGGCCATCTATTGATCATTTTGCAGATTGCGAATATAAACTAAACGCGAATACAGGCACTTTGTTATCAAACAAACAGACAATCGCAGGCTTTTTTTTGTTAACAAAAGGGCCAATGTTTACCACGGTTCGCGTTATCTATTTGGTTACATACGATATGAATAATTAATTTTATTTATAACTACAATAAGATCAATAATAATAATAATAATAATTAATATTTATAGTTTTTATTTGTAATTATTGTTGTTGTTTATTTAGTTGTAATCGCTGTAATAGATAACATTTAAATTTTTGAACGATTGTTTTCAAAAATAAAAAATATAACTGTTGTGTTATGCATCATAAATTATATATTAGATGTATATTATTCTATATGCCAGCAACAACACAAACAATATAGTGCTTAGTAGGTACCTATAGGCAAAAACATAAATGTGTTATCCATGCGCTACATAAGTGTCTAAATATATTATAATAGGCGTGCATTAACAGTATAACGTATAATAACATAGATTAATTAATTAATCACCGATCACTATATTTGATAAAATATCAATTTCAGGCATCGCTATGATTTGGAAAAAATGTATTAAGTATAAAAATTATAAATTATATATTTACGTTATATTGTGAACTGCGTGAAAAACATATAATATTTATAAATAATTCTTCAAAAAAAACTGCAGTTTCGCTATATCTGTAGAAATCAAACGACACACAAAAATTTAGATTTTCAAAAGCAAAAATTGGAAAAGTCTAGTTCTTATGTCATTTTGCGTCCATTTGTATGTATACAATTACGATTGGTCAATCCATCGATGGAATTTCACAAAATTATTTAATAGCGATGATAATGTACTTTTAAAATACCTTATTACAACCGTATTAAGTACAAATATAAATACTTTTTAAGTAAAGATATACAAATTTAGTTGGAAATTATGTATTTCGCTTTTTATATAAGTTAACATATATAATAACTCTATCTATACATTTTTGTTAGGTATTAGTATAGTTATAAAAATACTTCTAAAATATATTTCAAATACTTGTCAAAGTATGTATTTCAAATATTATCTAAATACTAGTTTAAAAATGTATTTGAATAGGTACTATTCATATACTTTTAAAAAGTATTAGGTAGGAACATTTTTTTAATATTCTAAAGATTAAAAATAAAATTAAAAACCGAAATTAGATTTGGTAATAAAAATAATCACTATTTCCATGTAATATCGCTCAGATATTGGATTAAATTAAAATTAAAATAATAGAATATATAAATAAAATGGAGTTTTATAATTTTATTTTGGCAAAAAATCAAAAAATAGATTTGTTCTGTAAAATAATTAAATTGAAAAAGTATTTGACAAAATAAATATATATTCGATACAAAGAAAATGTATTTGAAATACTATCGTAAATACTTTATACAAATGTATTTAAAATAGTAGGTATTCGTTACCACAAAATGTATTTTAATTTCTTTACACAGATACCTTACAACTTTGGGTTATAGCTGGTACATGGACATTATCACCTGAACTTGAACATTATTATTATACATTTTAATATGTATTTTTATATGAGAAGATTTTAATAAAAACAATATTTAAAAATCAACAATAAAATAATTAAAATTTTTCAACATCAAAAAAGTATTTAGGTATACACATATTGTAAAGAAGTATTGGATAAAAATATAAAAGAAACTTCTCAGATACTCTATCTATGGAGTGTTTATGAAAAGTAGCTGTGGTAGCAGCTGTATAGTATATAATACAGTGTACATGAGTGAAGGGTTTCAAATGGTCAATATCAGTAACACCAGATATGTAAAAAAAATTATTTGTTATCAATTGAGAAATATAATACATCATCGGTAAATTCTGAACTATTAGCCGATATATGATATTAGCAAAATAGACCCTTCAATTATCTTATTTTCAACATTTTATGATATTATTATGTTTCAGTGAATTCCGACAGTATGTTAGAATTTAAAAAAAATTTCTCGGTGGTCACATTCATATAGGTAATAGGCAAAAGGTATTTTAGATTTTATTATACACGACATTATTGCCATGTTATTTTGTATTTTTATATTGTTACTCTCTATATTGACGAGACACTACATAAAACGATTGTGTCGATGACGTCAGTGAAGAACTAGGTAAAAGACACACACTGCACACATAATATAATAATATATAAACATATACTGGTATATACTGTTTAATAGTGTTGGCGGCGACAGAAAGAAGTGAAAAACGAGTTCAGTAAAAAAAAAAGAAAGAGATGATGGAAAAAAAAATAATAATAAGTTTAATGTACCGGCATACCTGTAGAGCAACAGCCGGCGACCCTCAGAATCGAATTGAACCTGTATAGTGGCCGATAAACCTTCAAGGATGTTGCGACTTGCCACTGTAGGCACACGTAATTATTATTATTCATTAATAATAATAATATGATATAATTGATGAGTAAATATTATATAAACTGTACCAGAAATTCGTTGTGTCAAATGAGTCAAATATGTAAATGACAAAAAATTAACTCAAACAAATAAAATCAAGTTGAATCAAGAAATAATTATTTCAATAATTCAAGTTTTAAGTTAAAATGGAAAAAAATATTAACTTGCCCAATAATAACTCAGTAAAAATAAGTTGTACTATATTTATTTTTCAATTTTCCATTAAAAATTAGAAATATACTTTTTAAAATAACTCAACAAAGTGTAATATATTTTCTCACGATATACTCTTTTAAGTATTTAGCAGCTGTTCATTAATAAATATAATTAATTAAATTATTATTATATTTTAATTTTTATTAAAATTATGTATTTTGATGTTGAACTCATGAAAATCGACGCACTCAGAATAATATACTATTATAATAATGTGTATGTGAAAATGAATGGTAAAATATTAAGTTAATATAAGACAAATTTAAACTAGTTAATTTAATTGGAAAATGAAATTAACTATAATCGACTTAAAAAGTAAAGAAATATAACATTTTTAACTTAACTTAAACGTTTTAACAATCATATATAATAGTTAATGTTCACTTTTGATTGCGGACTCTAGTCAAAAAAAGTTTGAATTAACTATAGTTAATTAAGATAAGACAAAAAATTTATCTTTTTAAAATTGAGGTAGTTAACTAATTTTGTATCACTTAACTTATCTTTTTATAGTTAATCAATATAATCATCCTGCAGTTATAAAAGAATACCAGAGGTAATAAACATTAGTGGGTGAACGATTTTCGTGAGTTTGTTAAACAGTTATTCATGGGAAATTATATATATATAGTATAATTATGTAATTATAAATATATTATCAAAATTAATTTTTGTATAAATTCAATACATTTTTTCATGTCAACTATGTTATAAAACTTTTTTAGTAGTAATGATAATTATAATAGTTATGTATGCTTTATGTACTTAATACCTACATTGTTCTTTTTTTTTCATAAAAATTGAAAACATTGTTAAAGAATAATTTTCATTTTTGTATTAATACTATTTGGTATCTATAAAAACACGTGTGCATTACGATTGTGCGCCTTACTATTGCGCGTGTACCTTTTTGGATTACGATTGCGTGTGTTTTGTAGATGACTATTGCGCGCGGAAATCTTAAAAAGTCTTTGAAAGTCCATGGAATGTTACCAGATATATTTTAAAATCTAAATCTATAAATCGGACCGGGTCACTCGGACAATTTAATATAAAAATATCACTGGGACTTGATGTGAAATACCACGTCTAGTAACAGGTTAAATTAAATACGGTTTAGGTGTACTTATATTATGTATAACTATAGGTAATAAATTATTAAAAATATAAATAATTAAATAGCTTATACCTATTGTGTCAACATTGAAACGTTTTTACGCGCAATCATACATGTATTTTACCCTAAATTTATGTTCTATTGTCCCGACCAAAACGCGCGCAGTCGTATTGTAAAAAAGGTCAAACGCTCGCAATCGTATTTTACCGAGAAATACAACCTTGAATCTGAAAAATAAAGTATTAAATGTATTTTTGAAAATATTATAAACAAGTTACAACTGTAAAAAATGTAATAATTATAATACAGGTACCAAATAATGTTTAAAAAAAATAAATACCTAACTATCAACTTAATATGTAAGCAAAAGTATATAGTGGTCAAATTGATTATAGGTAAACTTATTTAATAATTTAAAAAAATTAATCAATTGCATTTTTTCAACAGAGTTATTAGTTAATATTTTCTATTCCTTAATGAGTTTAAATTACTTTTAACTGAATCTTTTCGGGTTGAATTATTTTTATTTCATTTTCGAGTTAATATTTTTCATCAACTTGTCCATTTTCTTTGATATTCAATGAGGAAAACGTATGAAATCGACACGACATAAAAACCGCAAAAGACGTGCCTTCTATCGAAATTCGAATATCTATATGATATAATACACCTATATAATATATAATATTACATACTTTCTACATTTTAAACGATCACTTTTTAACGTATTATCGCGCTGGGAAAGCATTTCAGTCTAATATTATGTTATGTCTAGAACCATAGAAGAATGATTGTAAGATTTACAAAAGTTATATCTATCGATATTTTTTATTTAATGTTCATATAATATAATACATATGGTGAGTTTGAGTTTAGTACAATCCCATTAGTAATAATTGTATGCATTCAATAATAGATTTATATATATATATATTGCAACACGTTGTATATGCACCGAGAACACTATTAGTTTCAAGATTTTTTTCAACCAAAAAAAAAAAACGAGCCATTTGTGAAAAGTAGTTTCAATCACGATTTAAATCACATCCTATGCATCCACATACCAATGTAATGTTCTTTGTGGAAACTGTTGAATTTCACATAATATGCATGAATATGATACACGGTAAAATACAATCTAAAATTCTTAAACTTGGATTGTTACTAATTAATAAAACGAATATATTGAAATAATATATCTAATTTCGGTAAAATAACATTTTACCGGCTCTTTGGTATTACGATTGAGCTTGCTCTATTTTTAAATGTTTGTAAACGTTGCCAAACTTTTTTCATTTGATCGAACGAAAGAATATACTATAAAATTATTAAACTATTATAACTGAAAAAAGTACACCTATAGATCGTATTTAATTTGCAATATTACATACTCGATGTGGTGTTTCACAGTGAATCGGCCGATATTTTCGATTTATACTGCCCTATAGTGTAATTTATAAATTTGAATCGATTTATACTTAAAATAAATATGGCAACGCTGATACAAGAAATCGTGTTCAATCGTACTGTTTTCTGAGTGCAGGTAACAAAGAACAATCCTTGTTATACGTGGAGTGTGCTTAATCGTACATATAAAAGGTACAGAAGGTACAGGCGAGCTCAATCGTATTC
>CAWVNS010000110.1:0-32100 GCA_963930675.1 Gnaphalium uliginosum
ATAAAGTAAAAAATAATAAAAAAAAAATAGTTTTAATAGTATTAAAAATTTACAAACAAATTTTTAAGATGATAATATTTAAAAATACATATTATATAATTTTCAACAGCTGTTTTAATATAGTCGGCGTTTAATTGTTTGTTTTTTGTTACTAGTATATTATTCGATTTATTATGTTTATTATTTTCATATTTTTTTGTATCCATTTTTGTTTTTTTACTATTCATTTGTAACCTGATGATGAAACCAGTTATAACTAATGATCTTTTTTTGAATACTCTCGGCTAATATTAATAATATTTGAATACATACCTATTTGAAATTTTTTCAACAGTATACATTTTTACAAACAAGTATACCTATATGCGTCGTACATACACGGACAATTATCTAATTTTGAACTGTGCAGACTTGTAGTCTGTCCGTAGTTCAACCAGTCTTCATTATTAATTTGCATAATTTGGAATTCCAGTTAAATTATACTCGTATAACAATACGCGTGGGATTGGATTTTTTTGCCTCGAACGTTTGAGGAAATTATTCAAGAACAATACATAATACGCATTAATCGACATTATACATTATACAATTTACAGTTTTTGTATTGTAATCAAAGTTTTACACAATATGTAATATTCAATTTGTTGTACATGTTTTATTAAGCAATTAGATACAAAATTTTGACAATATCTATCAAAATGTAGACTACCTACTCTACAGTTATTATAAAAATCATGATTTTTCAACCGATTTGGTCGTAAATATATTAGATATTTGTAAGTATAGTATTTACGTACAATGGCGTACGGCTGAATTTTTCGAAAAGAGATGCTAAATAAAATCAATATTAATTCAGTGATATAAAAAATATTATTTTCGTCATTAAAAAAAATATGTTTTTAGCTGTTTATAGGTAGGTACATTTATATTAAAAAGGTCGTGATACTGAAATATATTATCATAATATTATATTAAACGTCAAATTATATTTAAATGATTTATTTTATAACTTTACATGGTCGCTCGGCTCATTATGTGGTTCAATAATTTAACCATATTCATTCAAATGAATTAAACATTCTGAGCGGATCGAGGAATCTCTTTAAATTTTAAATTTTTATTTATATTTATTATTATTAATATTTATAAATCTTTATTTTTAATGATGTATATTTTTATTTTTTTTCCCTGGATATCTACAATTTTTCGGATAAAAGGAGTTGAGTAATAGTTTTCACTTTTAACAGAAAATTAATTCTAGTTGGTATATCAAAAAGGTCGTTTTTTGATTTTTCTCGTAGTATTCAGTAGTATAGAACATTCAATAATAAGGAAAACTAGGTACCCAAATAAAATTACCGAAAATGTTTATAAATCGGAAATTAATATTATAACGAATTCCGCATCAGAAATGCTTTAAAATCTAATAGAATTTGTATTTATAAAAAAAATTTTCAAGTTCAACTATGATTTTTAAACACATTATAATTTACTTATATCATACTTTTATTACAAATATATATAAAAGTATAACCCAGCCATTTATAGAGAACTTCTTGAAAACAATTATTTGTATTATATTAGTAGGTATGTGGGGCACTTACCGTTTAAACCGACATGTTAGTGATTTACAGTTAGTAACGATCTACTATGTATAACTTGATAATAATTATTGTAAATTAAATGACGACCTACTAAAAATAATAATAATAACAATAAATGTGTATGACAATACGATTTATATTATACCCGAATGAATGTGATTGTCCAAAGGAATTGAAAATAACATAAAGTAATTGAACATATCACATAAAATGCGAAATGAAACAATGGCGTATAACGAAGTTCAAGGTCGGTAATGTTGTGTTATTGTATGTATTATGTCAGTGGTCAGATATAGACCTAACCTATATGTGGAACGACAATTAAAATTTTTTTCATAATACAATAAAACACCAATATAAACAATGCATAATGCATCAGTACTTACGGATTTATCTTGACTAACCTTTACTCATAAACAGGCACGTTTATAGAGGTGCTAAGTTCAATCCTTCTCCTCGAAATTTTTATATACTTTTAACATAATATTCTTAAATATATAAAATATATTTAAAATTAAAAAAATAATTAATTAAAAAAAGGTAATTCTCTTATAAAAATAAAAATAAATACCTATATATTATAAAAAATAATATTAATACGTATATCAGTAAAATGATATATATATATATATATAATATAATACAATATAAACTATACATAAAAGTCATCATTAGGTCACAAATTAATAATAAAAAAAAATCAATTATAAAAAATTGTTTTTTTATTTTTATATTATTAATTTGTAACCTGATGATGACGATGACTTTACGGTCGAAACGAGTTGTTACTAATAATCATTTTTTTAATACTCTCGACACATATTCTTTTTAATATATTATTTTTTAATATACCTATATTAATTTTTATTTTTAAATATATGTTTTAAATAAGAAATTATTTCCATAAATACTATACATAGTATTATATTTTTCTAGCTAACCCCCTCCCCCCATGAACATTTTTTTATATACGTGCCTGACATAATATAGGTATACCTATACAATATGCAAAATATGATATGGTATACTTTCAAAAATATATTTCTTTACAACATTGCTAGGTTAGGTAATAACCATACATAACTATGTTTATAACTTTTTGTAAAAATTATTTTATAACAATATAAATAATATAAGTAGGTATTGACAATACCTGCCTATCTCCGCATGCTCCTGAAATAATCCAACTACAACAATTTCAAATTTGGTAATTTTCAACCAACCATTTATAATTATTATACACTTATGTACCTTATATACCTCCATTTTTTAAATCATTTAATTTAGTTTTTAACTAAAAATACAATTATTTACAAAATAATTTTATTGACGTCTTAATCTCATTTAGGTAGGTAAAATCTAATAACTTTAAGTTTAGACTGTGGTAGCCGATAAAGGACCATGATTATATGTCTTGACTGACCGCGGTCAGCGTTCGGATGTGTTCGATTGGCTGCAACCGAGTTGGATCTTGAAATTTAAATTTCTGTACTAATTGGGTCTCAAATTATGTTAAATATTACACTAGTTGGGTCCTTGATTTTTATTTATTTATTTATTTACTTTTTTTTTTTTTGGTACTATACTAGTTGGGACCCGAGTATTTTTTCGATAATTACTACACGTCTACACACATATATGTATATATACGTACTCCCTCCACCAAAAAAAAAAAAATGTGTATTTCTGACGACCATATCGGCTTGAAGTCAACTTACAAAGAAGCGTAAATAGTTATTCTATTAATTAATTAACAAATTAATATTTTTTATTTAATTTAAGAAAATTTTTTGTCATACTTCGTATTCGATTTTATTTTATACACGTGCAGTATAAATTATGTACGTTCGACGATCGTGTATGTATTATTATAGGACCTTGAACTTATATATAGGTACCTATATACTGTATACACTGTACAGAAGAATATACCGCGTAGAGCTAATCTACCTAGTCCAATCCATGCGAATTTATGGAAAATATTTAGTATAATGAGCCAAAGGTGGCGTAGTCGTAGCAAATACTCCGTGCAGATCATGTCGGACCATAAACGTTTTGCCGTTACAATTATAGTGGTTGTGAGTGAAAAATTGGATATCGAGAAGAAATGACGAAGGAGTGCACACTAAGTTATTGAAAGAAATATATAATACAATCCATCATCCTGTATTTATACATACTCTTGAATACTCTCGTACTTGAATTATAAATATAGTACTATGTCACTGGTAGTAATTGTCTAATTGAGAATGAATTTGGTTTATCAACCTCCTAATGAATTCAATTTTGTACGTAAACATTTAAAAAACTTTTCATTTTATTTTTATTTTTAATTAACATGTTATGTAAGTAATATTTTGAATAGAAAAATATTTAATACCTAATGGTTTAACTAAACATGTTTTAGGAAATTTAATATATATACATTAATTTTAAAAGCGAAAAAAATTGGATATTCTTTATTAATTATTTAAGTAGGTATCTATATAGGCAATATTATAACCAACTATTGAATTAGGTTCCTACCAGATCCAAATCAATCGGGGCGAGAAGTTTCTTTTACTTGAATCCCCAAAATCTAATAAATATTTACCTACATATTATTAACCCAGGACCTTTTTTTTACCCTTTTGAATCGTTTTATAATTTATACAGTTAAATAAAAATTACTCCCAGTTCCACTTTTTTAATCACATGATTCATATATACCCTTTTCATGCCGCCATAACATATATATTATGGGTGCCTCTCACCTTGTAAAATATCTGGATATAACTTGTACAAGTATCCAGTATACCTGTCCTGACACCAGTATTATAGTTGTAAAAATATGTTGACATCCTTTTTTTTTGGAGAGGGGGGAGAAATTGAATGATTCTTATGTAGCTAAAAATAAATTTCTATTACGTACGAATATAGGTTAATCGTACTTATAGTTAAATAATATTAGTTTAACACATTTTGATATTTATCGTAATTTTATGCATATTTTTTAATATATATTTTTACTGGATTAATAAAAAAATCACGATCTCTTTTTCAATCACAACATTAGAAATTAATATTAAGAATTTAAAATTTTTAAATATCAATTTAGAATTAGAAATATCTATTTGTTACCTTTTACAATACGTACATATAAATACAGGTATTTAATCGAACATTATGAAAAAAGACATAAAAATATGTTTATATCACAAATATAAATAATATGTAGGTATGTACTTAAAATAAGTAATAATAATATGTAATAACTAACTAAACTAAGTAAATTATTAATTATTAATTTTTGCTTTTTTTTTTTATATATTTATTGTTATTTTTACTATTTTTTATTTAAAATTAAGGTAATTTTTTTATACTTTATACTTTATGATTATTTTTATGAATTCTTTAAATCTTTAGTTCGATATATTTAATAATATTTAGGTATTCTTTACTGGTGTTATTGACAAATGTTAAGTCATATTTTATAAATTTTTTCAACTAATTGTGTGATGTTTTTTTAGGTCATCATGTTCCGTGCCCTGGTCATAACTCGTATATAAATAAAATATTTAAATTGTATTCAACATGTACCTACTATACGTATTTATATACAAAAAATAAATAAAGAAATATCATTGTAAAACCTGCACTAGCTCCCTCACTCCGCTCAGAATCTAATATAACTTATATGCTATAAGGTAATATAGGTACAATGTATATCTATAGGTAATGGATTATCTATTGGATTAATCGCCATTGCAGAATCGTGTAGAAAAAAAAACAAGATTCAATATCGTTTTACACAAAGAATCCTGGATCGCCGGCCAAAACATCACGTACGATTTTCACGTAGGATAAGGCCAAAATATATTAAGTATTAGAAATTAGAATGCAAATGTGGACGCAAAAATATAAATACTTCTTTCAGATTCGTACAAATATAGACTTAATAAAAAAAACAACAGTTAGATCGTTAACATATTTTATTACCACGGTTTATTTACCACGCGTGGTAAATGGTACCTATAACACCTACCTATATTATATATTATTATTTTGTTACACTCAAGACTCAATGTATAAAGAAACCGGATTACCGGACTATATATTGCATGAGTATATTCATTACATTGTATACGAATCCCTATAGTATTAGAATTAAAAAATTAAGCGTAAAAAGTCCAGACTGTAGAGGATGGAAATACTTCACTCATAGGGTGTCAGCAGACTTGGGTAAAATACTTTTTAAAAGTACTACTTTTATACATACTATTTAAAAATATTAAAAATATTTTTAAATATTACTTCTTTTAGAAGTATTCGGAATATGTATTCGAATACTTTATGATAATAGTATTTCCTAAGTATTTGAAATACTTCATAAAATGTATTCCAAATACTTTTAAAATACATTTTTTTTTACTGAATTTCTATAACAAAAGTTACAAAAGTATCTAATTGTAATATTATTTTTCTGTGTAAATAATAAATTAATATAATAATATAATTGATAATACACACGTACATATTACTAATTATAAATTATATCAAAATTTTAATATTAAAATTTAATATTGTGTGATTTATTTAAGTAATAAATAAATAGATAATATTTTATTTATTTATTTTTATAAAACCTAACAAAAAAAGTCCATTTCCTCAGCACCCTCTCCTCTCGG
This sequence comes from Gnaphalium uliginosum, assembly GCA_963930675.1. NCBI lineage: Eukaryota > Viridiplantae > Streptophyta > Magnoliopsida > Asterales > Asteraceae > Gnaphalium > Gnaphalium uliginosum. Next base: position 6,272 of record CAWVNS010000110.1, read on the forward strand.
AATTTCTAAATAAAACCCAGGGCTTTTATATATACTAATAGAGTAACATTAAGCTCTCAATTACTTACTATTAATACGATATTTTTTTAATAATAATTAGTACCCATATAAGATCTTATATCACTAACTACCTACTGTAATTTATAAATTTATTATAATAAAATAACATCAATACTTAAATATAAAACTTTCAAAACTATTTATTTCATCAATAAAAATTATCATTATTGAAATCAATGTATTAAAATTGGAAAATAACACTACTGTCCCACTAAATGTGGTTGAAAATAAAATATGATATTATAATATACTATAAAATATTATGTACTTACTACACAAATACAATTTACACTGACGGAAAAATAATAGAATTATTTTTAAAAATGTTTTTGAATCTTGAAAAAGTATTCGGAATACTAAATTCAAAATAATTGTAAAAATTATTCAAAATACTGTATTAAATAGTAAATACTTTCAAAAAAGAATATTTAAAAAATATTCGGAATACTTGAAAAGTATTCTAAATACAGTATTCCGAATACTGTATTATTACCATAATGTATACTATATTATATAAAAGGTAGTTTGTAGATATAACATACGTATTATGTATGTATACAGTATATACACTACATATATACACAGTATGGAATGAATTTTTTCTTCTTCCAAAAACCACGGGGAAAATCGAAAAAATACTATTATCATATTACCATCTAGAGCCGATTTCCTATAAAATTAATAAAATAAAGAAATAAATGAACATCATTGTAAAATCAATAGCTTCCTCGCTACGCTCAGAATCTAAAATCGAAAAATAATTTTTAAAAAGGTTCACATCACAGGTGTGTTACATTTCGGATAGAATTTTACATCATTTTCAAAATAGTAAAATTCGAAATGTCATACATTTTCCATGAATATAGAAGGTCTATAGAATATGTTAAAATAAAATTTTAAAGTCGATCCTTATATCTATATTAAAAAAGACACATAAGTGGTAAACAAATTTTCTAGTGTTTTTGTTTTATAGATATATATATATATATATATATATATATATATATATATATATATATATATTACCTAACTAATATGATTATGTTATGTATTTTCATTTTTCATTCATAAGATTCAACGTAATTTTATTGATTGCAGTCATTCATTCATTTTTGTATTACAGTAATTGAAAACATTTTGTGATAATACAATTGAAAAGAATAATCTAGTAGTACCTAATCGATAATTATTGAAAATATTAAACCAATTATAACTAAACGTGTTTAAAAAAAAACCAAAATCTATTTACGAGATCTATTCTCCAAATCGCCACACCCTCGTTATACGCTCCTGAATCCAAGTACCTATATTATATTAAAATATTTATTAGAACCTAATTATATTGTACGTATATAAACTGAAAGATAATTTTAATATTATAATAATTAAAAATATATAGAAATAGTATAGCAAGTTGTAATATAGGTATGTACTTATTATAGAAGAAGGAGGAAGAATATGGTTGTTCTTTGTTTGTTTATTTTTATTTGTATTATTAAATTTAAATAAGACCTTCGATGTAATAATATGGTTATCTGTTTCATTTTTTAAATAAAATTAATATAGTGTGTGAATAAAATAATACAATAAAATACATGTCGGAGATAGCACGTTTGACCGAGAATTGGCGTTGTGCGCTCACACATTACTCATGAATATTTATTATATATTTATATATATTTTATTAATATTAATATTTACTATCGAAAAGAAGTTAATTTTGATAGATTTACTTTATACTACAATTAACATGAACACAGCTGTAATGATCCTGTTATCCTCTTAGCAAAAATTAATATAAAAACTCTAAGTCACATCCAACAAGAACAATTATAAAGAATATTTTCAAAGAATATTGATCAAAACAAAATTTATAAAAAGGAGAAAAAAAATTCTTTGACAGACAATAAACGTCCTTTTAATAAATAATACAAAATATTTCTTACATAATTCGCAGATTTATTAACGCATGTGAAGTTAACCACTATTCCCCTACATTTCGTATCAACTTTAAACTGATTTCAAAAAATGTCTATTTAATTTCATCTAAATGCCTGTTTTTCTTTTTAATTTACAACTCATGGTGGTTGATCCGTGATAAGTAAAAACCCGTTAAAAAGGAAATTCACGCAGCCCCTCAAAAAAACTATAAAAACTTATCGACTAGAAATATTGATAAAAGATTACAATTTAATCAAAACTAATTGCCTATTTTTATTTTAATTCCCAAAAATGTCCATGAGGTTTTTAATTAAACGTTTTAATAGAAAAAAAAACAATGTTATTAGAAAAATATTTTATAACTAGAATCTATCAAATTAAGATAAAAAAAAAAATAAGTAAAAAGTATACCTACTTAAAGTGCAGTAAAAAAAAATCGTTTAAATAATCTTATTTACCATAAAAACTGGCTCGTACAGATTGATTCTTTTAACGTGCTCACCTCATTAATTCGGTCAATTATTATGAATATTTATTATTAATTTAAGTATACCTATACATATATTTTACGAAAAATTAAAAAAATTTGTAACAAAACTCTATATTTTGGAATCTGAGCAAAGCGAAAAATGTATTGATTTTTCAATAATATATTTATTTTTATTTTTCAATCACTGTATTGAATGTACATTATTTTGGGAAAAAGTCAAGCAGGAGTTTTGAAATAAAAACATTTTTTATAGAAATTTCACTCTACCGATAGGTATACCATATACATGGTATACTTTAAAGCAGGATATTAAACCAGTTAAGATCGAAAACAGAAACGAAACCATAATATATTTTGAAGAACGAAAACGAAATACAAAACCAGAATTTTTTTTATTATATTCTGAACAAATAATAATTGAAATTTTTAGTTTTTCTAAAAATTATTATTAAATAATATTAGTTTTAACTTTAAACTTAAAAAGTTGAAATCGTTTTTTGTTAACTATTAACTGTTAACACGGGGGTAGATCCAACAACAGTGGGAGGATTGCAATTTTTAATATTAATTTACTACTTTGGATAGTTCCATTTTCATGTTCCTGTTAACTATAAAAATCTATAGAATTGAATTTTAATGGGTGGGACGATTTCCTAAAAAGGGAATTTTGGGTGTTAAAATCTGAAAATTAATGCAAAGTACGTCACTCTAATTTAATTAATTATATTTAATTACATTTTTTATTTCAAGTTAATAAACTAAAATATTTAATTTCTTTAACAATTAAGTCAATGAAATATGTAATATATAATATATATAATATATGTATTATATATAATATAATATGTAATAAAAGTATGAATTATGTTTTAAATTTTGAGTTGGAGTTGGTGGTTTTATAATGATATGTTTATTTTTTTTATAAATCTCCACACTTTTATTGTGTGTACCTATATAGTAATTTAGCACCTGTGAGATTTTTAATTTTCAAAGCTATATTTTATTTAAAAGTAAAAGCGAAAACATAATATACTGCGGTGCATTTTTAACTATATTTATCTCGCATTCTGGATAACACCAAAATTGCTGTATTATTATATATTAATATGAATAAATGTTTGTCTCTTCTATGGTTTTACCTTTAACAATCTTACTGACATATCGTTAAATAATTAACAAATCGTAAAATAAATATAAAAATAATTTTAAATGTTAATAAAATAATGAATACCTATATAATATATATATATATATATATATGTGTGTGTGTGTGTGTGTGTGTGTGTGTTTGTGTGCACTGAGTATATAAAAGAAAAAGAAAAAAATTAGATAATAATCCAGTATACTGTGTATAAATAATATTATATAAATGATCAAACCTATATATATTTTATTATAAATGAACTATTAAATTTCAATATATTAATGCATACTTTTGATTAATCATCTCCACATACATATCAGTAACCTCATTTAAACTAATTTTAGCAGAACTGCAACATTCAACTGAAACTACAAGCAAATCACCGATTTGATAAATTAATGAATTTTAAGAAATCTTTATCATTGCACACCTTTTTTTTAATTCCAAGTTTCGCAAAATATTGATACGTAGATATACAAACCGACACTTACTGAGATCTGATAACAAATTTGAGTAATAGTTAATTTGATCACAGCAAGACCAAGACCAAGACTATGACATTCTTGGTAGTGGTGGCTTTAGGGGGCTCAGGGGACCATGCCCCCCCCCCAAAGTCCTACAAAAATTTAAAATTTTTGTTATATACATAATGAGGAAAAAAAAAAAATTCATCAACTTAATTTTGGCCGCCTCCCAAAATTAAATACTAGAGCCACCACGGAATCTTCATCTTAATCTTGTTCTCGTAACTCAATCTTGGTATTTGTCTTGATAGTGTTAACTCAATCTTGATATAGGTCTTGGTCTTGTTCTTGTTTTTATTAACTCAGTCTCGAAAGATTATTATTTTAAGATATAAATACCTAGGTAACTATATAATAATATTATGGTGTTGCGAAACCCTTACGAAAGTATAAGTACCGTTTTTGCATAGATTTTCTCGCATAAATGTCCGCACGCACTGCCGAGGTGGCGGTAAAGAATACAATATTTAATATTGGATGATCCTTAATCGACAATATACATTTTTCAATATTGTCTTTTTTTTTTTAAAAAATACATCATGATTGGAAAAATATTTGAAAAGAAAAAAATTCAAGAATACCGGCTATCAGTGCAAAAGAACGACTATAACTATATAATAACCACTAAATTGTAAACAATTGAAAATATTAAAAATAAACATTTATTTTCTCATAGAACAGGTACCTACCTATTTTATAACAGCTCGTCCTGTGGTTTGTGGGGGTTTCGCCGTTTCCAGCCCCGCCGCCACCTTATGTTTGCGCTGAGCGTTAGTCAAGAGGGCATACGGGCGGCTTCTGACCCACCACGAAGGCAGGCCAGCGTCGACATATAGGGCCGACGAACACCGGCACCATCATCCGTATACCGGGGGGTACCGTACTAAACAGAAACGGCGTGCTTGGCAGAGGATACCGTTTCTACCTTCAGTGGAGTCGCAGTATCTATAGTAACTACTTCCCCTGATTCTGGCCAGGGGCAACCTCCGGTGATGGTGTCCGCCGGTAGATGGGTCGTGCGTCCCGGGAGGAACCCGGAGGCCGTTCGACCGTTACGCAGATCCGCTTGGTAACCACTCTCGTCCTGCAGGACAGTCCCTCTTGAGTCCTACACCAACGTCACCCCGCCACCCGACCCGTGCGACAGGGTGCCGCGAGGGGGCATCGATCGGTATTGACGTTGTCGATGGGGCATCCTCCCTCCGCAGAGTAGCTTTTTACATCACCTTAGGATGTCGACGTCCCGGGAGGCGTCTACCAGTTTCCGGTCTCTGCACCAGCGGCACATTGGTGTCCATATAGTGCAGTACAGTCGGGTGACGGGTGTTCTTATGGTAGCCACATGCCCGGTACGGTCCAAGCACTCAGTCACGTTAGCCGCCCGAAGACGTTGCCCGTCGAGGAGGTGTGACGATGAAACCCCAGCATATTGCTATATGATGGCTGTGGTTTCGCTGGATCTATTTCATAACAGTTATCGATGATATACCTATGTATTTTATGCACAATCGACCCAAATATAAGTAATAATACGAATTAAATTAAATTAAATATTATATTAATTTAATATTTAAATAATAAATAGGTACGTATAAATAATCCGTGGTAATAAATAATAATAAATAGGTTAAAATTATTACGATTACAAAATATAACATGTATATAATTATATTTAAAAATGGAAGAATGTACGTATTAATATTAATTAATGTTTATTCGTATACTCGAATATTATGTTATAGGTATTTTAATTATTAAAAAAAAATTGTAGTAAATATACGTATATCGTATATTATTATCATGTACGGCCACCGCTGCGGTCATGCAGCAATTTACCGCGGCGTTATTTTACCGGGAGATCCACCGCAGATTTTAACGCAGCGATGTGCATTCGTAGTATCAAATACATAATATATTGTGTTACAGTTTACCGGCCACCGCCACCGCGGCAGTGTGTGAGCACATTTATTCGGAAATTTATCATTTTCGTAAATTAGGTTTTACACCATCATTTATAAAACGTTAAATAGATAGGTACCTATATAATTACTACCCAGGTTGAAAATCCTGCCTTTTTTTTTTTTGTAATGAGATATCTATAATATCAGAAACGAAATCTGGTTCATTATTATTTGATTGTTTCATTTTAGAAAATGCACTTTGATAATTTCTATTATATAATTTCTCCGTCTTCGGTCCATTTAAAAATATAATATACGTGTACCTATATAATAAATCGGTAGCGTGAAAATATTGCGAAAAAAAAAATACGAAAACACTGATTAGCGTACAGTATAGTACTTATACATTTTAGCATATAATATTATGTAGGTAGGTAGGTACATCAAGACAATACCTACAATTTTTTTTTTTTTTTTTTATCGCATAATTAACGCGGCATGAAATACATTCAATAATAAAATAATATTATATTATAAAGCTGTCGGACAATTATTGTATAATGTATTATTGGTACCATATTGTGTTCGATGTATAGAACCTTTTTATTTTAACATTAGAAAATAGTGTACCTATTTGATAGAACTATTTTATTCTACAAAATAGGTCTATTTTAATAAGTAACATTTTTACGCGTGTACCTACTATAATTTCTTTGTAAATATTGTTGTATGGATATAGAATACTCCTGCAGTATATATACGCTCCAATACATAGGTACTTGTATAAATTTGATACCGACCTATAATACTATTTATAGGTACATTTTTAATTTATAAAAATTATATTGTCTGATTTCAGTAACTTAGACAATTATTTATTATACAATCTATATAATATATAAGATCTATCCATAAAATATACAATAATATTATATAGTATAGTTTGATACAATCTTCATGATGCTTTTATACAATTAATGTAAAATTTAAAAATACCCCCGGAAATTTTCTCTTGCGTTAGACCCTAGTGTTAATAAATATTTGAAAACTTTCGATCGATCTCATAACATGTGGGACCAAACTAAATGTCCTGTCTTGCCCCCCCCCCTACCACCTGTATCTAGATGGCTTTGTATCATAGTAATTTATTAAATTATAATAAACACTTTTCAATCGTATAATTTTCCATTAGTCATAATGATAAAAATTTCCTAGGCTATATGAAACTCCTTAAAATCATTTTGCGCCAGGATTTTAAGAAATTATAATAGGTTTAAGAGTAGGCAATTTTTATAAATTGTACATATACGAATATTTAACAATGTTTAAATACATTTTAAAAGTAGGTAATTTATACTTAATTTATTTAATTTCAGTACTATCTTTATTGTTATATACGTATTTTAATCCAGTACAGCGTCGACTTGATTATTTGAAATTGATCGATATATTATACAGACACGAATTTAGATACCTACGGATCGAAAGACTTTTCTGTGTTAACCACTAATATTAACGCTGAAAATAATGCATAATTAACGCTCTAATTGATTTGTATTTTTAAACTTATAGATGTACCTATCGTTTCGGTTAGGTTAGATTATTTCAGAAAATTGGTTACTTTTTGGTACTTTTCTCTAAAAAAAATCGATTGATACAAAAACTCGAAAAACACGAAGAATGTTTCTAAAACGTTATTTGCGGTACATTATATACACATATCTTCGTTAATTTTCATCGTACAAACTTGGTTTTAGTATCATTTTAAAGTACTTTAATAATTATTAAATATATCTGAAATTCATCTTCATATGTTGAGCCATTGTTACGTAATACTCGTTTGCATTTTACCTTACCCAATATCATGGCCGCCTTGTTCAGAGAATATATAGCAGTGCCATAGTCAAATATTTCGCTGCGTTTTTATTTCACGTGTTTCTTTATACCTTGATAATACAATATATAATATATTGCGTATAACTGATATTAAACGATTGATATTATACATCCGTCTATTCTTATAATTCATTGCCATAGTTACTACATACCAGTATCAATATTTACAATTTCTATTCATTTTGTTGGTTTTAGGTTTCTGTACATAAGTATAATAAGTACATTGTTTTAAATTTGTTAAAGAATTATAGTTTATTGTTTACACCCTAGGAATTCAGTACATTTGAAGAGTGTACTTTGAGAACTTGTTCAGTGTTATAAATATTATTTTCCTTAAAATAGTGTGCATAAAACCTATTAAATCGCATGACTTGATATTACATAACTATCGCATGTTTGGTGTCCCCTTAAATGAAAAAATAGCCGGTCAGTAGGGAGTTAATGCAATTTTCTCGATGAGTAAGATACTGGTGGTGGATATATTGAATTTTAAAGCAATTATAAATCATTCATTTCGATAAAACGATTCTGATTGAAGGTTTAGTGTATGTAACATGAGTATTACTATTAATCAATAAAAAATATGACGTTAATATGTGATATAGGTAAATAGTAAATATTTGGTGTACATTTCAAGTTTCTGGCATTTTCATTTAGTTAATTTAATTGTTATTTTTTGGTAATTATAAAATATATTACCTATATATTATTATACTAACATCATCTATATAGTCGGTAATTATGACTAATTTATTTATTATTTTCTAATTTGTAATAACTTGCATAAAATATTTCCGCTATAAAAGATAGTTTTTCATTGCGCTTTTGAAAACTACTCTGAAAAACAAAAAATGACGTCTATAAAGTACCGACTAGAACAAATTTTCTATCAATAACCTCTATACTAGAAAACTGCTACTTCCCCATTTCTATCTGAAAAAGTGTAGGTATAAAAAAAAAAATTTTAAATATACTTAACACATCATTGTAAAGCAAATACATTTATCGCTACACTCAGAATCTAAAATCGATTTCCCGTTGAAAACGATTAACTATAATAATCAGAAAATCAATTATTAATTGTAATTTAATTCTGGCCTGTTTTATAATAAAAATAAAAATAAAAATAAAATATAATAAGAATAATTTGTTCGGTTATAGCATTAATACCTAAATATCATAAACACCATAAATACCTAGGTACCTATATAATAACGTATTAAATTACTACATATATACTAATATTGCATATTAAATACATAATATACGTGGAGTAATACTTAGTACTGTAGATTTAACGGCGAGTCTAAATCGTCTGTTAGCACCTATTTGTTAACTCCCCGAGTTAAATACTTCGGCCACACCTGGCTATTCAAAACGATCAGATATTCGAACCGGGTCGGGCTTTTTAATTTCAAACCTGGCCAAGCCGGCCTGTATTTTAAACCAGAAGAAATCTGAAAACGTTTAGAAATAACTAAAATATCAACATTTTTGGACTAAGCCGGTCAATTTTCAATTTTTAGAGATTTTTTTTTTCCGGGCTTAGTTGGACTTTTATATGATAAATACTTGATCCGGATCGGACTTTCTAACAAAAAAAAATTCGCTCCAAATCGGAGAAAATTTTTAGATATCATTTACTGGCCGGTGAAATCGAGCTCTATATATTATATGCTAGGACAAAACTCAGCGATGCAGCCTAAGGATTTTCTCACGTTCTACTCGAGGGCCTTTTTGGCTTCTCCTCGTCAAAAAAAATCCTGGCCCTGATTGTATAATACCTATATAGTGCGGTGTATGTACCATGATATATACTGCAATAGCACGTGTAACGCAGAAAAAATGACCTAGTCGTACTTGAACGTTTTCGTTCGGAATAAACCATAAAGCCAAAAATGTCACTTGACTACAAATTCAATAAAAACCCGTTTAAGTTTTACCATTATGCTTAGCATATTGTATACTGTACATTGTCGTTATCGCGTTATTATTATTATAATTACTATCGCTATTAATCTTATTAAACGAGATTTTTCACGCTCGCAATACTTTCCGCAGTGTCCAACACGTGGTGGCAGAGCACGCAACTGCTGCAGCGTTCTCCTTGGCAAAAAAAAAAAAAAAAAAAAAAAAAAAAACAGCGAACCGGCCGCGTCGCGGATCCATTCGAGTTTCTCGGGCACTACACAGCCGAGTGCTTTTCGTAAAATACACCAAAACGAGATTTGCCGGATGGTACACACGATAATATAATATAATATAATACTATTAGTATTAGATATATACATAATATATACGCATATTATATTATATTTATGGTGTACGAGAATTCAATTAAATCGCGTACCTGGTCCATGGTTTACTACGAGTCCTTGGACGAAGGTGAACTGCAACGTCACGGGTTAGTCGATAGGTACCATAGACTAGGTAACATATATATTATATTATACAAATATGTACATAGATACGCACTACACACAGATAGGTTATAGGTATAGCCGTATAGATGATAAGGTATAGGAAAATCAAGAAAATCATACTTGGTATACACCAATTGAACGGCAAGGGCATCCGCGTCTGGAGGGTGTATCGAATAGGGACAGACTGTCTATAGTCTCTCTAGACCTCACACCCATCCAGCGCCCCGTTTTGGCTTTGAAAACTTGAAAAAATCGTGGTAAAAATCCACTGATTACAACGTCATTTTACTTTTATTTTTTAAACAACTTCGGGGTTCTAAATCTAATTTACTAGATATTTTGAAATTCTACCGCGTGTCTTATTAGCATTTTGTATAATACAAAATATCCGTGAAAATAAAAAATGGCTCTATAATATATATATATATAATATTGCGAAATATTGAATTTTAAAAACACCTCATTCAAAAAAATTATTAAACATTTTAAGTCAGAAATTTGTTGAAAATATAATATAGGTACATAGGTATGTATATTTTAATAATACGTCTAGAAGTCGGGCTATACTTCTTCTTCTCCTTCGCCTTCTCTCCCAACTATTTGGGGTCGGCCACCCTGGTCCTACCCTTCCAATTAACTCTATCTCCCGCATCTTCTTCACTTACTCCCACCTTCCTCATATCACTCGCTATCACATCCCCCCATCTCTTTTTCGGTCTTCCTCTAACCCTCTTACCAACAACATGCATTTAACATACTAATCTTACTGTATCAGTCTCTTCCCTCCTTAATACATGCCCAACCCATATTAATCTATTCTCTCTCAATTTGTCTACTATCATTGACACTCATTCTCAGTTCTATCTTTTTATCTACTGCCCAACATTCTATTCCATACATCATTGCAGGTCTCAAAACTGCCTTATAAAATTTACTCGAACATCCGAGATGGGAAAACTCGCCTATATCCATTTAAAGACTACTCATAAATTTTTGACAAGTTTTATGCCGGCTGTCGACCTGACGCAACCTCAATTAGTCGACTTCTACGACAGGCATGAGGAAACCGTGGCGGTACTCTTAGCCCCCTCCACAGGGCAAGAAGTCGGGCTATACAATTGTTATAATAAAGGATAGGTATATTGTAAGTCGTGTTAGTATATTTGGGATCATAAATCAATGATAAGCCTACATATGTGTAAATATTGAAAAAAAAGAGAATGTTAAAATTATCGAAAATTACAATATATCAAGAAATATTATAATTCAAACATTAAACAAATATAACTTTACCCGTCGCACATATTTTTCAGTGTTTACGAGGAATATGAATATAATTTAGTGTAGATCTATGAATATATACTATCACTAGATATTATAATTTATAAATCCTCATAACATAAGTTATAATATGCTTTTTAAATCTCAAAAATGGAATAGAAATGCATTTAAAATTTCAAAGTGTACTGTGAAGATAAGTAATACCTAACGTAAAAAGAAACTACCAACTTAAAGACTAAAATTAAATTAATAATCTATGTTTTTAAACATTTTACATTTATAATTTTTAAATAACATTTGTACATTGTACTAAATTCGAAATAAAATTTATAAAATGCAATGCAAAAACGAACAAAATTAGTCACATGAAAAAGAAAAATGTATAATGAAAGTTTCAAAACTGAATACTTTAGATATGTAATTTTAACTTTTTACTAAAGAAACCTAATATCTTAAAATAATATGCAAATAAAAAGTGAATTTTCTATACATAGTTACATATATTTATACAGCATAGAGTAATATTAGAATATGGTGTACGTGTACCTATATGAGATTTGTTAAAAAATTGATTAGGGTCAAAAAATTATGAAAGGACTGATATTTGAAAAATGTAATAATAGAAATATAAAATTCAGAAACTATTAAAATCGGTATTATTTTTTTTCAAACATAATTTCAAGATACTTACAATCAATATTCTATGATGTCAATTTTGAGGTAAGTATAGATAGTTTAGCGTAATGACCTAATAGGTGTAATTATAGAGGACGATTTTTTTAAGTTCTTGAATCGCGATAAATCCTATTTTTTTGTATAGATATAAAATTATAAACATAAATCATAATTCACCTAGCAAAGATCTTATTCTGATGTATTATATCATGATTTCTGTTCAGAAATGTTTTCTCAAAACAATAATTGTTCTCGAATTCCTCGATTGTTCCGAAATTTAACATCCTACACTACCTAAATAATATGAATGAATATATGAGAGAATAGGTATATTGAATTTTCTAGATTTTCAATATTTATTAACCCATAAAAATGACGTCTGCGGTTTTCCTGAAACATTCGATTGCCTCTCGATCGATTTCTACGTACCTATGCTATTGGGTGTGTATACTTCCAAGTATCATTCGCTACCACCTCTGATCCGAAGATATTTGCTACTAAAAATAACTGCAATTTTATCGCAGTAAACACCAATATATTTTGCACATGTAAACATGTAAACAGACGTAAATCGATACGTCAGCAAATGATGTCCTTGCACTAAGGTGAACACAAGTGCCGCGTCGTCACAAGCGCGGATTACATCCTATAAACAGCAATCCCGTTTTCCGCCCGAAAGTCGTTCCTATTCTGACACATTTCGGAAAATTTGTTTAAAATCTGTGTATTTTTATAGTATATTATAACTATTTATTTTATTTTCCCGTTAACGAAATCTAATCGCTGGTAAAATAATATATTATACGTAATATATTGTACCTATATATTATTATTATAATAAATAATATAATTATCGATATTGTATATATTATAAAATCGAGATACCAAAGATCAAGCCTAAAGAAAAAGAAAAATGTTCCACTAAAAATTATATTTAATGAAATATCAAAACAATTTAAATCGTATTGCTGAAAAATGATGATAAATTATAGGCTTTACAATAATAATTAAGTATATTGTGTTTTTAAAAACCATTTTTTAAATAGTAAACCTAGTAAACAAGTAAACATTTTTTAAACATTAATATTTAAATATTCAATAAAATGTTATACTTTATTTAAATTTCAAACATTAAATATTTCACATTAATTTAATGTTTATTAAACCTAAAAGTATATCATCAAAAGTTATATCACTTTTTATAAATTACTGTTTAGACTTGATCACTACAAGTAGGTATTAATCAGTAGGTACAGACGTACAGTATAGTATATAATGATATTATATTATATATTATAGTTAATTGTTAAATATTTAATATTTCATATTTAACTAAAAAATTATAATGTTTAGACAAATAAAATGTTTAAAATATGATTTTGTAAGCTTGTGATATCACTTAAATACCAAGAAAGACAATACATCAATAAGAAAAATCGCCGATTATGATTTAAATTTTCAAGATATATTTTATACAATTTAATTTTAAACCTGACAGATAATAAAATAAAGTATCTACGATTTTTTGCATTTCGGAATATGATTCTCTCTACTAAGATCTCCGTAATGAACCTAGAATATGGAGCTACAAAAATCAAGGAGGAATAATAAGGACAAAAAAAAAGGGTCATATTTTCAGAAATGTAAAAAAATGAGACGATTTTAGGAAATACAAAATTCAGGAACAATTAATACCAGAATGATATTTTATAGATTCATAATAAAAGTATATAAGTAGTATTATAAATATCTAAACATAAGTATATCTAATTTATTTTTACATTCTTTCTAATGTAGAAATGAAGATTTTTTTTATAGTAGTATTTCAATTTCAATTTAGAACAGAGTTTATTTCTCTAGTAATATTATAGATATTATATTATTATAATATTTTAGATTCTGAGTGAAGCAATAATTGTATTGGTCTTAAGATTATGTGTTTTAAAAAAAAAAAAATATGTATTTATACATTTTTTGGGGTAGTTGGACTAAAGAGTCGAGCAGGAGTTTTGAAGTAGAGTATTTTTGATATGAAATCTGATTTTTTGAGAAAAATTATACCGCCCCTATCTCCACCATCCTACTACTAGAAATACTACCTACTGCTACTACTATAGGTACTAGCTGGAAATTACTTTCAACGGTTTTCGACAGAAATTAATTGTCCGTAGTTTTGAAAAGGATAACGTTTTATCGCAAAATCTAAATAACGTTTTAAAACGGAAAACGTTATAACGAAAAATAATAATAGGCAATGTTTTTGGGCCCTGTCACAGGGCCCCCGTGTTTGTTAAAATTTTGTATTTCATGTAAAATTTCTGACTCCGTTGTTTTACCATTTATAAAAAATAATAATGATTCTGTCTTTCCCCAGATAATTAAATTATATAATACAGCTGTATCTATCCCTAACAAACATGGATGTTTTAGCATAATAACGTCGTGAAAATATAAATATTGTAGTTTACAATAGATATATATATATATATAATAATATAATATTATATTTGATTGAATAGTTCATATTATGAATATAATATATTATATTGTATAGGTATACCCGCAATTTAACAATTCATAATATTGTTACAAAATTAATTATATTATAATGCATACTTTATGTATTCACAATATTATACAAGGTATTTATTATATATTTAATACCTTTTACAGTAAAATCTTATAAAATATTGTTGATTATTATCTTAAAAATATCGGGGTTTATTTTATCTTTAAATTTGTTTAGCTTAATTCGTACAACAATACAATTACACCATGAAATCGTTAAATATTACCAATATTGCTCAGTGGCGGCTCGTGGGATTTGAAAGTAGGAGGGTGATTAAAAACTATTCATTTTTGACAAGCAAATAGAATACGATAATAATTACCTATATAGGTACCAATTTAAAAGGTATTTATTAAACCAAAATATAAAAAGCCGGTCAGTAGGGATGGATGCACTTTGCCACTGGACAGGGTACTCTTGGTGGATGTGTTGCATTTGAAAGCAATGATAAATCATTTATTTGGTACCTATGTTTAACATTGAATTGATTTTTAATTGATTTTTTTAATTTTGACATTTAATTAAATTAATGCACAACTAACGTTATATTGAATTTTTCCGGTCTTAAAATATCATTTTACCAACTATTTGGACTTAAATACCTCAAAATCGATCATTTTGTCGAAAAATGAAAACGACTATAAAAAAAAACTTGTGACTACGGATTTTCGAGATTTTCTTGAATTTAATTAGAGTAACGTATATATAACGCTGTATAAAATTTTCAGGCCTTAAAACCCAAAATTACCCCTTTTAGGACTTAGAAACCTCGAAAACTAAAATGTCTATAAATAGCCCAAAATTGCAAAAAAATAAAATAAAAAAACTTAATCAACATAAATATATTACTAAATTAAATATTGGATAGAAATTTCAAGATTTTAAAGTCATTATTTTCGAAATTACGAAGAAATGAAAAATCACGATTTGACGAAACCGTATTTGCCGTTTTTTCATCAATTATTGGTAGTTTTTCCTTACGCATTAAAAAACTATTGAGAAATCGAAAAATGACCTCTGTAAAGTATCAACTAGATGAAATTTCCTATAAGAAACCATGTAAGCATGTAAAGATCGAAGCGATTGTCAATGTCGTCCCAGCGACGAACGCTGTTCGTTACTCGATATCTGCGCAAATGAATAGTGTATACTTACCTATTTCAACCGTGCTATTACCTACATATATTTTTAAACTCTGATTACCTACCTTATAATGTTTTCATAACAATGGAAAACAATTTTTACTTTCAATAATAATATTTTTTAAATAATGTAAATATAAATAATTGTTAATATTTAAATCAATATCTAACTTTTTAATAAGTAATTAACTGCAATTTTAGAGGGGGCGATTGCCCCGTCGCCCCTACACACTAGCCGAGAGTCGCCACTGATATTACTATGTTGTATATGTTGTATAAACTTAAAACTATAAATATTAAACATTATAAACTAGTTTGAGTGCAATACTTTTCAGAAGCAATTCCTTGTAAGTCAAATTAATTTTGAGTGTGACACCTTGTTTGCGGCAGCAGAAAATGACCTTCACTTTCTAGTCCTTAACCCGGAACCCCTAAAATGTTTTCGATGAATAGGTGATCTGAAAATCGATCGAAATTACTATTCACGGATTTTTGTTTATTAAGGGTTTCACTCTGCTACATCACAATTCACAACTATACACATCAGTATAAATGTAATTAAAATTATGTAAAATACCGCGAAAGCATGGGTGCCATTAGGAGGGCCAGGAGAGAAACATGCCCCCCCTCCAAGGAAAATTTCAAAAACCATGTAAAATGAGATTTTCGTGAAAAAATTAGGTACTTTATTTAAGATGATATCAACAAGAAAATATTATGCGATTAGATTAATCAATATTGTCACCATTATGTGGACTTTAATAAATATATTTGTTGTGTTGTTCCTTATCTGAAATTTATTCAGACGATGACATTTTATCAAATCATATAGACACAGCCTCTGGGAAATGTAAATATGTATCGCTAAGAATTCAAAATTAAATAATTCAAATCTATGGTGTTGTTTTTCGAAACAATTGAAATGTAAAAAATAATTTACATTTAAAATTATATTTCTCCATAAACGAAAATCAAATTATAACCCAACTAAAGGAAATTAAATCACAACGTTCTTAGTTGTATAAATATTATATTGAAAACAATTTTGAGCACAAGTCAAGTTTTTAATTATTTCCGGAATATTTATGTAATCAAAATAATATTCCCCGAAAATTAGTTGGAATTTTTAAGCAGCTGTAACTCCGTCAATTTTGGGCTTAGGATATTGTTTAGACATTCAAAATTAATTTAAAAATAATTATCTATTCGAATGCAATGTCAAAAATAAGAGTTTCCATTTAAAAAAAACTCAAGTGTACTAATTATGACTTTATAAATCATGGGTGCGTGATGTGGCGTTAAGTCAATTTTTCAGAAATTTTCAGTAGAACAGAAATAAACTAACGTAAGATTGACATTTTTCCATTGTTATTGTATGTGACATAACTTAAAATGTACGAAAAACGGAAAAATTAATCATGGTTTATCCTAAAACACATATTGAAATAACACGTTGATTGTATGTTGAGTAAATTGACATAACTTATTCCACACGAAATTGATATGTTTTTTCTGCTTTTTTGGTATATTTTTCACAATTTTGTGACTTAATATCTATTTCACGCGCATCCTCGAAACTTGGTTGGAATTTTGATAATCAAAAATCGATGAACTATATCATTATTATTATTTATACCGTGGTTCTTAGGTACCTACTGTTATTATTCATTATCAAACTAAAGAATAATCGGCTTTAAAATTAAAATTACCAATTAGCTTAAACTTAAAAGTCTACGAAATTAATATTTTATTATTATATTTTGTATCACTATCGTAACCTATTCTATAGTTTGTTCATAGATATGTAGTATTTCTGTCAAAGACTATTAACTTGTTCATAAATACAAGCTAACATTTACTGTCTAGATTTTTTTTAATTACCAACTGTCAAAAAATTAGAAAATATGCAGTATGAATGGAAAAATATTTAATATTGAAATAATAATTTCGTTACTCATTATTATATTTATGCTAAATAACGTTCTTTTCTAGGTGACGCAAAATATTAAATTAAAATGCAATTTTAAAGCTAAAAATGTCTAAAATTTGAAATTCAAATAAAATATTCCAAATAAGTATAATTCACCAAAATAGTAGACGTACCCCTCTCACCCACACTGTGTAACTATAAACTAAGCGATTTTTACCCCTAAAGATAGTAAAATATATAAAGGATATATAAATTGTTAGTTTTCAATATATTTCGGATCCCCCTTCCTCCAGAAAAAAGTTTAAAATATGCCTGCAAAGAACTCTGAGGACGAGATATAGTATATATTTATATGTCGTTGTTTTAATATATGCTACAAATTAATTGTGTTTTATATTATGTTCTTAACGGTATTTTATTTAAATTATATTTATTTTTACATATTTTGGGTAACATATAAGATATACCTATGGAGCATCAGGAGTTATTTTCATGTTCGTATGACCTGATTCTTCAAAAGGGGGGGCTGGGGGCCTGTTCTCAAAGGTATCGAAAATGGTTTTCGATCAAGAATCAATTGAAAATATCTTCTGTTTCGATTTCCACTAAAAATGCTATTCTCAAACCGTTTTCGACTGCTAGTTCGATAGTAGTATTCGATAATTTACGACAGTGAATTACCTATCAAAAACGGTTTTCGACACTCGTCTTTATAAATTTTATTAATTACTATTTAGGTATTATTATTTTAATATTATTATAAATTCATTATAACATTATAATTATGGCGTTTGATGACGATTTAGATGATTACATGTATAATCAACTAAATGATATTGAAACATATTATATAATGAATGTTCAAAACGAACCAAGGCGAGTTTTGCAACAAGATCCATTTATTGGTAAGTACTAAGTACCTACCTACATTTATTCAATTATATAATTATAGTACCTATTTAACTTTAAGAGAAATGTTTTGAATGACGATTGGCCTCCCCTCTTCGAAGATTTTTTTTTTATACTATAAAAGTAATAAATACAATAAAAAAAATATGACGTTTTAAAAAATATCATAAACATAATACGTTTTTCAGTGATTATTGCTTAAACTTAATAAATATGATACGGCAAATAGTTTTAAATAAATAAATATTATTCATTATATTATCTATACAAAAAAAAAATAATTAAGTACCTACATATTTTATCTATTTCTCTTATCTTCAAAGATACCTACATGCTAAAAGTTTTTAAAAATTTCGAAAAACCATTTTTTTCCCATATTACCTATGCATAGTATATATAATTAGTATAGGTACTAACTTTGTATATTCCTTATACCTAAGAAACCATGAAGAGAATATATACTTTTTTAATAAATAGCATGATGCCCGAAATCCATTCAAAATAAAAGTAATATTTTAAAGGGAAATTAGTTTCAGATTACTTTTAAAAATTAGGTACATTGTAGAAATAACAATATTCAATCTTTTTAAATACCTAATCTTTGTATAAAACTACAAAAATATGCACTATTCGAAATTAAACTGCCTACGTACGTAAGATAGATTTTTATAAAATAGGTATGCACTTTTCGTTGTTTTTTAGGTTTTTTCTCGCTCTTCATTATGGAACTCATTATTTAATATTTTTATATCACTAAACATTTAATATATGTAATTGAAATCTAAACGTTTTTTTACTTATTATAATAAGTAATTATTACTTAATACTTATAGGTATTTCATTTATATTATTATCATTAGTGATAACATTCAATAATAAGTGCAATAATAAAAGCTATAAAATTTGATTACAATTGAAAATGTCATGGAAAAAACAATGATTTAGTTCGATAATCGAAAACCATGTCAAAAGTAATATATTCGATTTGTCAGGATTCGACAGAAGTTTGAGAATACGATTGTTCGAAAATTTCTGATCGAATGAATATTTACGATCGAATAGTGTCAATCGAATAATTTTTTTCGACAATCAGATTCGAGACTTTTGAGAATAGACCCCCTGTCTAATAATATAAATATAATAATATATATATATATATATATATGTATTATACCTATATTCATATATGATTTGAAAATTTAAAAATGAATTTAATGATTAAATATATTAAAATTATTTTC
Source organism: Gnaphalium uliginosum (assembly GCA_963930675.1). Lineage (NCBI taxonomy): Eukaryota > Viridiplantae > Streptophyta > Magnoliopsida > Asterales > Asteraceae > Gnaphalium > Gnaphalium uliginosum. The sequence goes on from CAWVNS010000110.1 coordinate 26,398, forward strand.
AAAACAAAACATGAAAATGATGATAAATATCATCACAACAAATTTTCTAGGTAGATGTATGTAATATATATTTAGGTACAGGTTTTTAAGTACCATTCATAAGGACTATAAACTAGTCTCTATGAATATTGCGATAATTTGGTTTCAATTAGTAAGTAGCTCAAATTAATTTTTATTTTATTAATATGAAACTTTTAAAATATTATAATTTAAAAGTTTCATATTAATAAAAATAAAAATTAATTTGAGCTACTTACTAATGAAACCAAATTATCGCAATAATTCATAGAGACTAGTTTATAGTCTTATGAATGGTACTTAAAAACCTGTACCTAAATATATATTACATACATCTACCTAGAAAATTTGTTGTGATGATATTTATCATCATTTTCATGTTTTGTTTTGAAAATAATTTTAATATATTTAATCATTAAAATTCATTTTTAAAATATTTAAAAATGAATTTTAATGATTAAATATATTAAAATTATTTTCAAAACAAAACATGAAAATGATGATAAATATCATCACAACAAATTTTCTAGGTAGATGTATGTAATATATATTTAGGTACAGGTTTTTAAGTACCATTCATAAGGACTATAAACTAGTCTCTATGAATTATTGCGATAATTTGGTTTCATTAGTAAGTAGCTCAAATTAATTTTTTATTTTTATTAATATGAAACTTTTAAAATTATAATATTTTTATTTGTAAAGCATAGACTACCTACTGAAATTCTACACGCACGCCGTTAATTAGATTTGTTTATAGAATTGTGGCCATAATTCGGTAATATTTCAGTTGTTTTTTATTTTTATTACTTTAATTAATACTGTAATTCAGTTATATTTATAAAACTGCAGTAGTTAATAGTTTAATACAAAAAACTAATTGTATTAATTAATATATATTTCCAACATATAACTAGAAAAAATTATGTTTTAATTACATAACTCCAATTTTTAATGAAATTGTATTGACACCTTTTATTATGAAACTAATAAAATGATAAGATATTCCAAAATAATAATTATTTGATATTCAATATTATGAATACATAAGTAATTACATAATGGTTTAAAATAAAATAAAGTGAGAATTTTTCAAATTATAAATTAAATGTAAATTTCAAAAGCCGGTTCTCGTTTTTCTTTTATACATATAATATAATATTATATTATTCATATATTATTATAATCAGGTATTGATATTTATTTATTTATTTATTTTAATATAATAACATCTTGTTTAATAATACAATTGATTGAATAATAAAAACAATCATAATACAATGATTATTGTATTATTAACCGACATCTCGGCGAAAGACATTTTGGCAAAAAGATATTTCGGCGAAAAGACATTTTGGCGAAAGGACATATCGACGAAATATATTACAGTAATCCAAAAAACATTGTTGGCTTTGTATATACTCATACTTATATTTTATGCTCCTTACTAACCTTACTGTATACGAGTATATGCGTATTGTAGGTATATATATATATATATATATATATATATATATAGTACCTAGGTATAACTAATGGATTCATTTATTTTAAATAAAATATTATATACCTATATTGTTATACCTATATATTTTATAAAATATAAGTATATAAATATAAATATTTTAATAGGTACAATAATCAATATATGACGGTTAATATTACGTAAATCGTAAATCATGGTAGACAATTGCGATAGCGTAACTTTGTGATAACACAATTTTAGTAATTTTCGGCCACCCGGGGGACCCAGGACAGATTTTAGAACAAAATGTTTTTCACTCTTCTACAATTAAACGGTAAGACAACTAATACAGTACCAATTTATATTATCCTAAATTACCGTCTTTTACCTGTTTAAACAATACAGCATGTTTAATATGAGTATAACTAAAATTCGTCAACGACCGAAATCGATAGACGAGGGCTATTGTTACATTCAATACAAACCATATAAATAAAAAGCCGGTCAGTAGGGGGTGGAAACACTTCGATAAATCATTGCATTCAATAAAACGATTCTGAGCGTAGCAATTCGGTGTAGTATACATATAACTCTTAATATTAATTATATACCTACTCAGTTCCTACCTATGTTTAACATTACATTGAAGATCAAATGTAGAAATAAATATGATTTAGGGTGACCTTATGCATATTTTAAAATGTAATATGATATATTTATAATAGCTCAGTTTCATGTAGGTACAGTTATTACTACATAATATTATACAGTATATTTTATTGAATGTTCAGTTTATGACATATAATATTGAAAACGAACAAAATATTATGTAAATTTAATTATATTAATGCACGATAAACGTTATACTAAAGTTTTTCCAGGTCTTAAAATCTCATTTACCAACTATTTGGACTTAAATACCTCAAAATTGATAATTTTGTCGAAAAAATTAAAACGACTATGAAAAAAATTGTGCCTACGGATTTTCAAGATTTTTAGAATTTAGTTAGAGTAACGTATATTTAACGCTGTATAATATTTTCAGAACTTAAGACCGAAAATTATCCCTTTTAGGACTTAGAAACCTCGAAAACTAAAATGTCTATAAATAGCCCAAAATTGCAAAAAAATTAAAAAACACTTAATCGACGTAAATATATTACTAAATTAAATATCCGATGTAAATTTCAAGATTTTTAAGTGATTATTTTCGAAATTACGAAGAAATTAAAATTCCCGATTTGACGAAACCGTATATTTGTCGTTTTTACCTCATTTTTTCGTAGTTTTTCCTTACGCATTAAAAAACTATTGAGAAAATTGAAAAATAACCTCTCTAAAGTACCAACTAGATGTAATTTGCTACCGGAAACTGGGTAAGCTCGTAAAGATCGGAGCACTCCTTCTGGTAGAAAAAGTGTTTACAAAAAAATAAAAAAATAAATGAAAAAAATAAACATCATTGTAAAACCAATAGCTCCCTCGCTACGCTCAGAATCTAAAAGTATATAAAAATATTATAATATTATAATTTAGATGTACTGGAGATGTGAACTAAAGGAAGATTGCCCGGCACGATTACATACAAATATAGGTAAGAAAATATAGGTATAAAAAATAATATATCACTCACAAAAAATGCATAGGTAACCATGCTCCACGTGTTTTTTTCATGTTTCCCAATGTATATGGTGTAGAATTCAACAGGAAGGACTACAAATAGTATATTCAGAAGATTTAGAATTTGCTACGAAATCTAAAATGTTGGCAGCATTAGCTTTATTGTTCCATTAGGAGATATTATAAATGCATTTGATGAACTTATAGAATTTTTGCCAGACAATGTTATGCCGATAGTTGATTATTTCGAGGACAACTTTATAGGTGGACCCATGCGACGGATAAGAAGGAAACTGAAATTTGAAACAAAAATTATGGAACCTATATGATAGTGCGATACGTGGATTAGCTCGTACCAATAATGGAATGGAAGGATGGCACAATGGATTACAAAATAAAGTTGGCGGTCATCGTGTTTCGATTTGGAAGATGTTCGAAGGATTACAGAGGAAAATAGGACTGCCGAAACTAAAAGTTGCTCATATTGAGGCGGATAAGAAAGACAAACAAAAATCTAAATGGAAAAAAGTAACAAATTGTATAAAAGAAAAGATAGAAAATTATTCACCTGATAATATAATAACATATTTAAGGGGTTTGGCATATAATATTGACTTTTAGTTATTTAATATAACACTTATTCATATTTTAAATAGTATTAGTTTTAGTATCATACATATTTTTAGACTTTTTAAAAAATAATTTTTTATTTATTTTTATTTTTATATTAATTATATTAATTTTTTTCTCATACGTATTATTTATATATATATATACCATAGCGAATAAGCATATACATTACACACACACACACACATATATATATATTGTTATTTTTTATAATACGTATAATTTATATATACTAAATTTCGCCAATATTTCCTTTCGATGAAATGTCCATTCGCCGAAATGTCCTAGAACCATGATTAAAAGAATCATATTGAACAAATCTATGTAAAATTTAATATTTAAAAAAACAATCATGTGACCCATGAAATCATATAGGTAAATAATAATATAGGTACACAATTTTAAATTAAATTTATAAATAAATTAAAAGATCTCCAAACGTTATTAATTTATGGGGCATGGCCATACTTATTAAGAGTAAAAACTATAGGTAGGTATATTATATTATATATTTTTGTAATAATTTAAATATTTTACTACACTACTAGTTTTTACTAGAATTATACATAGTTAACCTATTAGTCAACCATAGTCAACCTATTTTAAATTTTTAGTTATCTATGTTAAATAAAATGTGATAAGTATACCTACCATTTATTTTAAATGACCAAAAGTTCTCTCAAAAAAAATCTCAATGGATTCTATAATCATTTTCAATTTGATCACGTCAAGGTTATGTTCTAGGTATCTACAAAGAAATCGTACAGATATTTAATTGCCACTAATTTACATGTCAATTTCCAGTTTATTATTTTATCTCGTGTACCTATATATTGTATAGTAAAATTATTGTAATAATTTAGAATACGTCATATAAATCTCTCTGCGGGCGAGTTTATACACTAAAAAGACATATTTTTTGTCCATCGTAGTGATTAATTAAACAGTCATACAAAATTCTTGAAAACTAATTTAAATGTGTTAACGGCTCTACATTTAATCAAGCAAAGAAGCTAATTTTACAATGATGTTTATTTTTTTTTTTTTTGACATTGAAAATTGCTAAATATTTGTTGATCAAATATTTTGACATATTGGATATAAAAATTTATAAAGTAAAAAAAAAAAAACGATTAAAAGTTAATCTGTTTTCCAGATCCAAATCGGACTATACGATAAATCGATACGGTGAACAGAACATATGGACACTTTTGTGTAAAAACTAGAAGAAATTCATGAAACTTGTATGTGTTATTTGAAAATTGCCTATACACAACCCCTTAAAATTAGACAGTAAAGAGCCACCTTAAATAAAAAATTCTGCCCGTTTACGTAATAGTAATAATCAAAACGTGATCCCGAATGATTCATTTGGGTTTTGGTTATCTGGTAAAGACAGGCATATACAGTACACTGTACAAGTCTAGAAAAATATTTAATAGCTACAATAAGTCTTACTTAGTTCTATTTATTCTCATAAATACTATTATTACCTACTTTAATTTATCATAATATAATAAATGTAAAATATAATTCCTACACGCATTTATCTAAGAAACTTATAGTAAATTCGTATTTAACACATAAAATAAATACAAAGTACATAACTTATCCTCGCATTAATTTTAAATATTCAAAACGTAGAAGGGTTTCGAATTTAGCTGAATTTTTTATTCATGTTTTTAAAAATAAAAATCATTCGTGTTTGGATTTTTAGGATTTTTAGGTGCTACGGATTCGGGATAATTTGGATTCTAAGCCTGGATATATAATATTATAATTAAAAGTTAATAAAATACTTCAGAAAATTCCACATAATATATTAAATCATCTGATTGAATCGATTCATTGAAATCGATTCCAATGTATTCGTTTTATAATGATGTATTTTTTTCATGTCTGTAACTACACATTTTTGAAGTAAATGGAATCGATCAAGATTCTTGGAGTAAAGAGCTATTATGATAAAA
>OZ005687.1:0-5000 GCA_963930675.1 Gnaphalium uliginosum
CCATTGTGCTTACGAACGAGTGGAGCGTCTTCAATGCGAGTTGTGCGTGGAGTTTCGCCTAAACAGTTAAGTTAAATAGTGGCGTTTGTTGTTTTCGAGTCCCCCCTGCCTTCGGCTCCTAAAGGTACCTTAGTTCTCCATAGGCGTCTGAAGGCGGAGTGAAGGCATTCTCTTGGGAGAAGCCCGCCAGCTTACTATAGTAAGAGAAGAGGGCGCTATTTAACAGTGGTAGGGGGGTGCATCCTTACTTAGCATCACGTGCGACTTTGGTCGAGAGCAGCGCCTCAGACTCACTGGTATGGCAAAGGCCTAGGCTAGGGATTGACTTAGGCGCAATAGCCTGTTTGAATAGAATTGTAAACCGCCCTATCGCTACACCTGATCTGTTTACTTACTCTTATGCCGCTAACGCGCCCCTTTGTCAAATAGTAAACTTCCGATCGACTTCTGCCGGGTTGGTTGCTTGCTTCCAAAGCCCTAAGCAAGAGGTCCCATACTGTCCTGTCCTGAACGAGAACGCGAACTCGAACAATTGGCTTTACCTTAGCTACATGGACAGTTTTCCCGACCTAACGGCCAATAAACTACAGCTGGAATCCTGTTATCCTATTTATTCCCATGATGAAGGCTCAATTGTTTGAAAAAGTGGATGCTCATATAGGATCAAAGTGATACTACTACTTATAAGTCGAGTGGCCCTAACAACCTGCTTAACTGATCTTATTGAATAGATGGGCTTTAGCGACCCTACTTCTACTTCTTAGATGGAATTAATTCAATAAGATCAGGACTAGTCTTTCACTTCACAGATCAGATAGAGATCTACTTTTTATTCCATGGCCAGCTCAAGAAAGAGGCAGGCTAGAAAGCATACGATCTGAGACCCTTACCTAAAGCCAGTAGGGTGGAAAGAGGGTCTTAGAGTGCTGCTAGATGAGATAAAGCATATCAGTAAGCGATTGAGGGACGGCGAATGCCTACCCTCAGTATACCTTCTAGTGATTCGACCTGAAGTTACAGACTTATCTTATCTATAGAAAGAGGTTGGATTCCTTGTCCGACCATCCTATCCTCAAAGACAGCCTTCTAGCTCTTACCCTTCTTTCGAATATCCCTTCCTACTTCTTCATCCTAGCTCTCCAACTGACTGTCTTACTCCAGCTTTCATTTCAGTTACTGATTCGCCTATCCTCTCCCTTCCGGTCGAGCTAGTTTTTATTCCTCTATCTAGGCCAACATTCATTCTAAGACTTTCACCAGCAAGGGCTGAAAGAGAAGAGCAGGGGGTGGTAGGCTTAGTAGGGCTCGAACCTACAATATCACCGTTATGAGCGGTACGTTTCAACCAATTAAACTATAAGCCCCTACGGATCTCTACATGCAATTCGCTCACTTCGGGAAGAGCGAACGGAAAGAGGAGGCCTTTGCTCTATCTGCTTCTTCCTCTCCCCAGGAATGAACAATTGGAAAAAGAAAAAGATTATATATATATATCTTTTTTGTTTATAGATAGATATAGAATATAATTCTATTATTCTATAGAAAAATGAAGTTAAGCAAGCGGCCCTTTCGCGACTCAAACTGCCGGTACGCTTTCCGGCTCGCAACCGATCAAACGGGCGGAGGCTCTCTATTTGCTTGCAATGCCGGCTCTTCGCCTTTAGTTAGAAGTAGAAGTAGAGGGCGCCGTTTGCCCCACACTGAAGAAAAAGTAAAAAAGTATGGATGAAGTAAGAAAAAGTACATAAGGAATGAGAAAGAAAAACTTGGTTACGGGAACCGAAGGTTAGGCCAACTACTTTAGTATAGCTACACCTAAAAAAGTGTATTCCTACCCTTTCCCCTTTCTGTCAATGTTGCCAATTCCCAGAAGACTAATGTACCCTCGTGTATACAGTTGTCCAACTACTTTCTTCCTCCGACTTCTTTAGCCACTTCCGGCTTCCCCGCTTCCGCATCTGTCGTATTCGGGAGAGCTTGCTTCGTGGCGGAGCATTTAGCAATGCTAGCAGCCTGGTGAGGGCTGGCTGTCTGGGGACATTTTAAGGTAGGGCCTGCTGGGCTTGCTTCTCATGAGATTGGGTAAGGGAATCGGAAATGGGCTCATAAACCGGGCGGGCTTTTGGGCACACGGAAAAGGGGAAGTGGATGGAGGGTGCTTCTCAGCTAGAGTTGGGGGTGGGGTCGCTATAGTGGCTAGGGTGAGTCTTCCTACACGGCTGGACGCCCGGCTCTAGACGAAGCTGAGGGGGGGTTACCACCACATCCTCTCCCGATAGACTCAAAGCTCTTCATAGTCAGGCGTGGTATAAAATCTTCTCTCAAAAAGAGACAGACCAGAGATGACAGAGGAAGGTATTCGGTTCAAAAAAGATACGCCAGTCAGAACAGCTTCAGTCCAAAATTGACTAAGGACAGAAGCAAGCTACAAGCATTAGCAACCGCTTTCGTTTAATCTTTTGTAAAAAAAAAGAAGCAGCGAAGAAAACAAGACAGTAAGTTGTTGCGCTAACTCGCTAGCGCTAGCGCACTACGGCTTTTCAGCCTCCTGCAGTTCATTCCATTCCCTTCGCTACACTCGACTTAAACTACCCACGAACTCACCCATAAGGAAACTTGTCAAGTAGGTCTTTCGAGCCTTTCCTTTTTTTACAAATCTGGTAAGGTGGGGTATTATCCTAAAGTCTGCTTTATAAATATTTAGTCGTCTTTCAGTACTGGCGAAGCTTTAATTGAAGACCCTTCAGTGCCGTTTCATTTGGTCCCCTGGGTACCTTCTCCGCACTTAGCTGTAAGCATTTCAAGTAGATAAAATCATAAAAGAAGAAATGGGAAGGAGTACTTACATTATGCGATGCGCTATTATTTGAATGCGAAGGTCAATCATTCCCAGTGAAGGTATGGGGAGGAGTACGTTAGTCAAATAGAGGGCTCTCACGGGGGCGTAGTCCACGGCTTTAGCCTTAAGCTTGGGCTGTAGTTCTTGTATTGGGCGAACCAAAGCGTTAAATAGCGCCGTTTAGTGGCGTGCAGGGGGTAGTCGTCTTGTTGTGCTGGTAGGTGCGACTATGTGAGTTGACAAGAATACACTGCGGTATGTGTGAGTAAAGATTTTCCTTAGTGATCCAAAGGAGCAAGTAGAGTTACTGCAGACTGGCTTCCCCCCATATACCCCCGCGGATGCGGATTTCCTACCATTGAAGGAAATAGATCAAACTGCTAATCCCACCCACGCCGTAAATGGATGCCCTACCTGATCCATTTCAAATCCAGCCGGAGGTCTTCGAGCCTTGTTACGAACTAAAGTTCTAAAGCAAAGCGACCCCAATCCCTCCCCAGCCCAGGTCAAAGGTCTCCCCGCTCTTTTTAGGGGGTTCGTTACGGTCAGCAAATAAGCCCCGCATCGTATCGATAGCGATTCAGATCACCTCCCCAAGCCTGCCTAACCTAATTGTGTGTGAGCAATCAATCGTGACAAGTCGACCGATCCATAATGAAAGCACCTGTAGATAGAAGCCGTTTGCCGACCGGTGGACTCATCCTCAATGCCGTTTAGGCTCCCCAGTTCAGTCGGTTGTCCGCCGCTTTTCTTTCCCATGCCGGGTATGGCCTTATGGGCAGCAGCCTCCCACAGAGATGGCTTTGTGGTCACCTTCTATTCTGCTTGTTGGAAGGTTCGTCCGGGCCCGGGTCAACCCACCCTCAACTGAGAATCATGAGAAGCAGTACTGCTTGAAGGATCGGCAGAAATCTGTATGTGCTGAGAAGTCTTTTTATTATTTATTAAAAGAAAAAGATTCTGCTCCGTCTGATTGTCCGCAGTCTTTTTTGGAAGATTATATGTATTCTCAAAAGATGATTGGATGGTCTTGCCCGTTGGCCTGTAGACTTGACGCGGGGGAGCTTTTCCTCCTTGACCTTGTGAAGATTTTTTCCTATAGGCATTAGAGTTAGGAGCTGACGGCTGCTGGTTGGACTTCTCTTTGTTGGCTGCATCAGTTGTACTTGACTTTTTCGAACGAAGTTTGAAGTTTTACTTTTAATAACCTTGTTTGGAACAAGACGTGCAATATCGTTCCGTGGGGTCTTTCTCATAGACGATTTTATGCCATCTTCCTTCGTTTTTCCCATGCCTAACCAGACCCTATTAGGTTAGGCTTTTTCTTGAGAAGATCCACCTCAACGCATACCCTTGCGACACCGGGTCGAGATGGGGGTCGGACCATCCGATTAATAGCACTTTGCCTACTACGTTAGCAATAGTAGTAGTCTTGAAAAAAACAGATCGGAAGATTCGGAAACGGAATCCACATATTAACGAATCTGAAGAGATAATCTTTGATGTACGTTGCATCTTTCAACCAAAGCTTAATGGTTTCTTCTGGAAATGTTGGAATAGATCTCAGAGTAAAAAATTTGTACATTTTAGTAATGCAAACAATCCTTTTTTTGGAGCTGACGCTCTTTTTTTTGTTGGTTCATAGTCCACACGGGGTTCTGGTCTTGTTACTTTATGTTCCGGAGAAAATTGATCCCTCGATCAAGTCCTAACTAGAAATCTCTTAAGAAAAGACGATAAATTGGATTCGAGGCGAAAGCCTTCCCCGCCGTTACGGAGTTATTCTGCTCTAATCTCCGAAATCGAAGGACTTCATACGTGCTGAGGACTTAGTATTGATTCATGCAAAGATGCTCCTCTAAAGCTGGAATAAGGGATTGTCCACTTCACCGCCCCGAAGAGCAGTGGCTCTGTTGTTTTGCACGCCTACGGAGAGAGACTCAAAAAGTACCGACGCTCAATCGAAAGAAAGATAAATCCACTATATGCTTAACTCATGCCCCAGGAATCCCTAGACACAGGGGGTACGAACTAATTTTTTACTGGAGGGAAGGCTGGGGAAAAGCATAGAGCGTGCGGGCTCAGCTCTCGCACTCCTCCCATCCGCGAAGCTGAGGCGGGAGAAAAAGCATAACTCCCCGGTCTCATAGGTTACCTTTCG
>OZ005687.1:17500-20000 GCA_963930675.1 Gnaphalium uliginosum
ACTCTCCGCCGAGGCAACATTGGAACCTTCAGGCTGGGGCATAGGTATAAGTGTTGGAGCATAGCGATAGAGGGCTTCAATTCAAATGGGGTCATTTTCATTGTGGTATGATAAGTAGTGTCGTACCACCACTCTGCTAAGGATAACCACTTATATACCACTTCTGTGGCGCGAGTGGCCTTCTGTGCTACTCATTAATAATTAATCTGGGGTTAAATAACAGAATTTGATGATGTTAGAGCCCCCTTCAATAATAGGTCCAGCTATTTTTCATTCCTCGGAACAAATTCTCAAGCTAGTGCTACTGCCTTCCTTCGTGCGCCTTCTTTGATTTCTGTGGCTTTACTGGTACGAGCCGCGATCCCAAGTCTTGTTCGCATGCTTCCGGAACTTGTTCGTCAACACCAGGTCAGCAGGTGGCTCTTTCATCAGACATGGCTATGCTCACCATATTGCAGTATAATGGGCGATATCACCTACGCTGTCTTTGTGGATTCCCACCGAATTCCAAGTAGTCTTCTCTTTCTGTGCGGCTTTCTTTATAGGGATCCTGCCGGCACGGTACTCCGTTTCCAGCAAGTTCGTGAAGGTCCAGCAATTTTCAAGGGGATGTTGTACGTACCGATTTGGCAGTACTTAGGGTCCTCAGTACGACTTCGTTTGGCCTGTGTTCCAAATTCAATGCTCAGGCAGCTCAAAAGCCTTATTCTTCAACAGGAGCTGGTCTAGTACTTCGTGGCAGTAACTCAAAGTGGTACCAGGTCAGTCCCTAACTATCTGCTTCCACTAAATACGCGGTAACGCTAACTCATGTGCTGAACACAGGGTCAGTCACGGACCTCTTAGGTTTTTTCAGAAAGAACCAAAAAATTCTCGTTAAGGTCCCATAGATAGAACCTGATACGAAGTACTGAACATAAGACCGGGAGTCAGTCCTACTCATAAAGGTGAAGGACCAAGCACTAGATCGTTGAAAACAAAAAGAAAGACTGACTTTTAGATAACTTATTTAGGAAGGAGCCATCGTAACTGCTCGCCATCGGAATAGGCTTTCAAGGCAGCTGCCAAGTCAGCCAGTAAGTAAGCAGGTAATAGTCAGCCAGCAAGCTGGGCCGTTCTTGCCAGTTCGAGTACGAGACTTGGGTGTAGTAGTACTATAACGGTTTTGACACATACTAAGGACTCCTTTTGTAAAGCAACTTATTGTGCTTTTATTCCAGCCAACGAAGCTCCGTCTAATCTAATAGGGGCTCGGTTCGGTTCACCCATCATACCTACTAAGTAGAAGGCAGGCGAACTCGGACCAGTGCAACAAAGTTTAGACTCTCGCGATTGGACTCTATAACAGAAGAGGTTGTGCAAAAAGGAAAGGGAAAAGAAGCTTTGCAAAAGCTAAGGCCGAAGCTCTTTGGGCGAGATTATAGCATAGCGCATTTCCTCATGATTAGGGTGATGTGGTTGTTCCATCGGTTTTCTTTATGGAGGGATCTATTATTCAAGATATTCTTGAAAGGCGGATTGACAAGTGCGACGAGGAGATGGAGATTCCAGAAAAGTCTACGAATAAGTAAGTGAAGGCTTGGCTTACGTGCTCAGCTCAAGCAAGAAGAAGCTATAAAGTCAAGCCTATTGAATGGTGGCAGAGGGAGTGGAGGTCTAAAAGTCAGAAGAGAACACTGTGCAAAGGGTACGCGACCACAACACACTGTTGTCCCTTTTTTTTCTTTCTTTTTCTTCGCACTAGGAGTAGCTGTAACTTAGCAATTCGATTGTACTCAGATCGAACATGGCAATGAATGTAAGTGTGCTCTCTGGGCCTTACTTATTGATGACTGATCTACATTCTCAGCTGATGACATTGAATGATTTGAGGACGCTGGGCGGCCTTGCTTGCGCTTGGGCTGTTTCGCCGTGGCTTGGGGTATAACGGTTCGGAGAGATCGACGAGCACCCCACACTGCCATGCCAACCGCAGCTTTTGAATCAATTTTGGGGTGATCTTTGACCAGCCGATGCAGCGGGAATGGGATATTGAATGAAAGTCAATCGAAGAGACAAGTGACTTCCCCTTTTTTTTCGCTAAGGAAATCTGCTAACACTCTAAACGATTCCTGAGACGACTGTTCTCTATGGCTAGAGAACAGCCTACATCCGAACTCATACCTACAAGCCTATGGATACTGGCACCTATTCTATTTCCATTGGACTTAAAAAGTCTTACTTATTTCGCGGGACCAGGGCGGAAAGACGAGTTACTATTTTCACGAGCTCATTTGGACTCATAAATCAAACTCCTATTGATTGGGAAATGCTCAAAGGTTCTTGTTCAAATGCCAAATCCCTTAGATGACTCACCATCCCCTGAAATACCCAATTCCGGTACATTATGACAAGCTTAGCCCCCATGACATTGTGGAATACTGCCTTTTACCTGTACAAAGCCATAAGCAGTACTCCCCCTTAAAGGCAGCGATTCGGTTGGTTTGCTATTGATATAGAT